>JAPHNG010000070.1:12500-17500 GCA_027405835.1 Asclepias syriaca
GTTTATTTTTCACTAATTAAATTGTACAAACTCAGTTTTTGTTTTTCTGAAATTCTTGCTGAATTTAAGTTGGGATAAAATTAGGCTAGTCGTGATTTTCGAAAAAAAAAGAGAGACTGAGGAATTTTTGCATAGAGTTTTTAACAACTTCTGAATTTGATTAGATAAACATGAAGCCTTGTTAAAAATTATGATTATTTTTTGTATCTTGAGGTTTGCAGGGAATTACGAAAAAAAAATAAATTTTCGGAATTAGCACGCGTCCTGAAGCAACCCGGGACGGGCGTCCAGCGGGCCGGGAGTCCTGCCTCCGGGACGGGCGTCCCGAAGGCCGCCCCTTCTATAAAAATTCAATTTCTTTCATTTTCTCTCAAATCTACAACCAAAAATTCATCTCTCTAAAAATATTTCTCTCTACCTTCTCTCTACAAATTTTTTGCAAACCCTCCAAAGTTTAAAAATTCGAGTTTCCCTCCAAAATTTGAATTTTAAACTTCACTCAAAAATTCAAATTTCCCGCCAAAACTTTCAAAATCCTTCCCTAACCTAATTTCATCCTTCTGGATTCAAATTCACCTCCAGAATTTGAGTTTAAAGCTTTCCTTCCCACCGTACGTTTTTAATGGCTCCCAAACGTGCTCGTACCACATCTACCATGACAGTTACCTCAGTGGCACACCCTTTTATGTTGTTTCCCTCCAGCACAACATACCAAGAAAGATGCCTTGGGTACATCGGGTGTACGATACTGACGGGCAGAACGTTGGATTGGGCAGCAGTACAGACACTAGGAGTAGAGCCGGAAGTCAGACGCATACTTGATGTGCCACCTTACAGTCGAGTATTCATCGTCACAGAGCCCACATACCTGGAGCTGGTATGTGAGTTCTATGCATCTTTTACATGCCACCAGGAGCATATCACATTCCGCTTGGGCGGAATAGATCGGTTGATGAGCATGGACGAGTTCGGCGTCGCCCTAGGTATCTGGCAGAGAGAGGAGCTGGATACGCCCGCATACACCACAACAGTTCGAGACTTCACGACTGTAGATGTCTCCACTGCTTGGGCTCAGATCTGCATGACTGGTGTCCCATACCAGCATGGCTTTGCAAAAGCCACAAGTATTTATCCTACTCTTCGTTACCTGCATGCTATCATTGCACATACATTGTCAAGATGACGGACGGCTCCCGGAACTGTCACCCAAATGGAGACATTCCTTCTGGCCAACATGCACATGGGATCTACGGTAGAGATGGCTAGACTCATCACGGCCGTCATGCGAGGATTTGCTACATACACCCGGAAACATTGTTTGGGGCTCAGACCGTACATCACCAGGCTAGCCCGCTACTTGGAGTTGGACATAGAGGGCTCGGAGCTGACCCTGGCCACCCCGACCACCGTTCCCACTGATCTTACTATTCTACGGAACATGGGAATGGTTGTCCGGGATGCGAATGGCTGCTACACCATCCACACAGAGCAGCCAGGATAGGCATCGGCATCGGAAGCATATCCAGCGCATATCCCTCCGTCCGAGACATTCGTGCCACGTACTGCCTTCGAACGACACATGTCGCACGGATTGGCAGAACTATCAGTCCGATACAGTCGAGACACGGACAGGATTGACAGACGGCTGGCGATGATGGATGACAGGATCGACAGACGGCTGGCGATGATGGATGACAGGATCGCCATGAACACCAGCAGGATTGAGGAGATACATCAGCATACTTCCCGAGTGGCGGAAAACTTCAAGTTTGACTTTACAGCAGACCTCGGTCCACTGGACGACGATCCGCCGAGTTCTTAGTCTCTCTCTCCTTCTTTCCTTTCCTTTCTTTTGCTTTTGTTTTTCTTGTTCATGTGTATAAACATGTCTGGGCTGTATGACGTATGAATCTATGCACAAAGTTGATTTATATGACATACAGAATTGTTTGCATTATTTTGTTTTTTTTTCTTTTCTTACCCATAGTGTGGGTACGAATCTTTTCTTTGTGTTTTATTTCTTGTTTTCAAATAAGTGTGGGGTAATTAGATATGCATGAACACTGAGGACAGTGCCAGACTTAAGTGTGGGGTAGCAGTGCACTGTAGCAGTTTGCAAAATTTGTTTGCATGCTTTTGCTTGTTTTCCCCATATTTTCACACCCTTCCAAAAAAGGTTTTTCAAAATTCTTCAAAATTTTCCGTCTTTCAGACTTCTAAATACAGTATGCTTGGTTAAACAGTTGCTTATGTCTATGATATGTAGGTAGTATGTTATGGTTAGTAGGAGATAATTGATGACTATTGCTGAACCTATTGATTAGAAATAGGGAAGTCCTGATAATTGAGCACAACTTAGTCTGGATTAGAGACCTCAGCCAATTACCTTTTCAAAACTGAACTAGATAAAATTAGACCAGTTGTAGGATGCATTGACAATTGGAATGACTAGATGAGACTCTGAGCTAAAAGTGAAAAAGAAAAAAAAGTGAGCTAATTAAAATAGGGTAGTTTGCCAGCGGCCTTCGCTACTCGAGCACCACTCCTTCGGGGAATTTAAAGCCTGATGCCCTAAGGTCGTGTAGATCTGGGAGTCATCGGAGTGGGACTCGTTACATGGGTAGTTGAAGTTGACATGTTCTAAGCAGACTCAAAATACCCTGAATCTATAAACGAAAGAAATCAATAAGAGCCAAATAATTAAAATCTGATCACCAAGGCTCAGAACTCAGAAAGTTATCTGTTGTCAGTGTGTCTAGTGACAGGTCGAAGTGTTATCTGGTAATAGTTAAGACAAGAGTTTATTGTGTTGACTATCTGGTCTGGACTAGTACACACACTACACATCAGGAAGACCATATGACTAAGAGAAGAGTTCAACCTAGTTGTTAAATTATTTTCTGCTCAATCCTAACAATCTACTAGAGACATTTGAGACCTTGTCATAGCAACCTAACCAGTTAGACCCGTGTTAAGAATTATCTGAATAATTTTTGGAGTAAAAACATGACTAGAAATTTAAGTGACTGCACATATGATTTAGAATCACTAACTTCAGGTAGACTTTGCTTGAGGATAAGCAAAAAGCTAAGTGTGGGGTTATCTGATACGCGAAAATCATATACTTTTTTTAGCATGTTTTTATGTATGATTTAGGGTGAAATTGATAGGAAATTGATCTTAATTGATTGTTATTTACTCAATTTCACAGTTTTTATGATTTCGGAAGTGTCAGGTGAAAAGTAGATGAAAACAGCAAATTTTGGGGTAAAAACGCAATTTTTGGAAATGCTGACTTGGTCAAAGGCTCAGGACGGGCGTCCCGACCCAGTCAAAGCACCGGGACGGGCGTCCAGAACCCCCAGATCAAGTCCAACATCGAAATTTTGATGAAAAATCTCCCCGGGAAGCTGCTATAAATACCCCAGGCCTCCAGCAGTTGAAATCATCCCTCTCCACTCGATCTGAGCATTCAGAGACTTCCAGTGTACAATTCTCGAGTACACAAGTCACTGAGAGACTCAGGTTTCAGTTTTAGTTTTCTTTCTTTCTTTAGTGTTTCGTTTTCTTAGTTTCTGAGAAATAGTCTCAGAGCTTAGGCTTCGATAGATAGGTTCGTGTTTGGTATTCATAGAATACCGGGATTTTGTTAGGAGATCCTAAGAGAGAGATAGGGTGCGTGTTCTTAGTCAGATTAGGGCAATTTGCTTAAGCCCGGGATGTAAGGTAAAGCAATTGCTACTAGGTCTGAGGAGCGTTCTCCGAAGGCTCTACCGAGCAGAGTAGGATCAAGCAGTCAGGAGCATACAGGAGCTGCAGCGCCGACTGGACCTGCATAGAGTGTTGATTACTTTATGACAGTGGGTCCCCTAGATGAGGTTCTGTATGTTTACGAATTTTTTTATCTAAATATTAATTTGAATATCAGATTACGATTCTTATGAATTTCTGTTTTATATGTTGAAGTTGTTATGATTTTCCGGAAACAGAGCGGTGTTTTATATGTGGCGTAGCGGAGTGGTGCCTAGCGCGCCGCCCTGCGCAGCGTTGCACCGGCTGGCATGCTTCTGGCACGGGATGCGCCTCGGCATTTTCTTTGCTGGCCGCGGTACTCTTTGTTCGCCGTCGTTTAGGATTCAGATCCTCCCTTAATATTATAAAAGGGAAGAAGAAGAAAGAAGAAAAAGAAAAATAATCCCAAAAACATCATCGGGATGCCTGGCTTTGCGGTCGGACGTCCTTCCGCTCCTCTTTGACTCCCCCTTCTTTTGTTCGAATTCTTGAACCCAAAAACATCACCCGGATGCCCGGCTCTATCGTCGGACGTCCTTCCGCTCCTCTTTGACTCCACACATTCTTTTGTTCGAATTCTTGAACCCAAAAACATCATCGGGATGCCCGGCTTTGCCGTCGGACTGTCTCGGGGGGAAAAAAAAATAATTAAAATTCCGAATCCAAAAAATTCAAACAAAAATTCTTCACGTTCTATGCATCGCGGGCGTTAATCGTGCAAAGTTTCAGCCCTGGATGAATTCTGGGTAGTGAGATAAACAATCGACAATAATTTCCCACCTGCTCGGAAAATGAGTATCTGTTGCACCTGGCATGGGAAAAGTTGCCAGGACATCTATGAGGGGGCACAAGTATTGGGCGAGCTGCTCGCGGCACTGTCGTGCGGCGCCCCGGGTGCAGTCCGAGGTGACCCCTCCCTCCGTCCCGAGTGCGCAAAGCGGCCGTCCGACGACCCTATGAATGAATACCCCAATTGGTCACCGCGCACCCGGGCACGGTCCCGTGCCCCTCCCCCCCCCCCCCCCCCACGTCCCCCCTAGTGTGCATCCCGTCCCCTTTCTTTCCTTCTTTCGATTGCCCCGCCCCCCCCCCCCCCCTCCGCACCCTAATCATTGATTCCCGCCGAGGGCGTACTGTGCACGAGCGTGCCTGGGGCCGTAGCGGGGCGGTGCCTAGCACGCCGCGCCGTGCAGCATTGCACCGACTGG
>JAPHNG010000070.1:22500-61216 GCA_027405835.1 Asclepias syriaca
AAGATTTTTAATGTTTTAGCACTTAGTTATTTTCTTTATAGATTCAGGGTATTTCGAGTCTGCTTAGAACACGTCAACTTCAACTACCCATGTAGCGAGTCCCACTCCGATGACTCCCAGATCTACACGACCTTAGGGCATCAGGCTTTAAATTCCCCGAAGGAGTGGTGCTCGAGTAGCGAAGGCCGCTGGCAAACTACCCTATTGTAATTAACTTCCTTAAGTTCTTTTTCACTTTTAGCTCAGAGTCTCATCTAGTCATTCTAACTGTCAATATATCCACAACTGGTCTAATTTTATCTAGTGGAGTCTCGAATAGGCAATTGGTTGAGGTCTCTAATCCAGACAAGGTTGTGCTCAATTATCAGGAATTCCCTATTCCTAATCAATTAGTCCAAGATAGCTATCAATTATCTCCTAATAACCATAACATACTACCTACATATCATACACATAAGCAATTTGTTTAACCAAGCATACTGCATTTAGAAATCTGAAAGACGGAAAAAAGTTTGAAATTTTTTTTTGGAAGGGTATGAAAATACGGGGAAAACAAGCAAATTCATGCGAAAAATTTTGCAAACTGCTACAGTGCACCATGCACTGCTACCCCACACTTAAGTCGGACACTGTCCTCAGTGTTCATGCATAGCTAAACTACCCCACACTTTTTTGAAAACAAGAAACAAAAAATGAAATAGAAAACTCTTACCCCACACTTATTTGACTAACTAAGGGTAAGAGAGAAAATAAAACAACCAAAGAAAAAACAAAACAGGACACCAAACAAAGAAAATAAAAGTAAAGGAACATGAGGATTAGAAAAACTCCCTTCATGTCGCGAGCAGAAGGGTCTTCTCTGTTCTGTCAATTGGCTCTTCACCTTAGCCATGTGCTAGTGCTGAGGCGCTCTTGACTCTGTAAGCTCTAGATATTGGAACGGATGACGTCACCTCTGATCCTTCATTGTCGAGCTCCAGGTAGTGGCCTATTCATTTGATGAATGGCTCGAGCCCCACGGACTGCTTGTAAGATTTCTCACAATCATAGCAACGTGTCCAGGAGGAACGTGTCTAGGAATGAGATTTCTTGGGATTTGTGTGCCTTCCTGCCAATGTTAGTAAAGGTATTGCATGCAAGTCTCGAATGGAAGAAAAGATACCTCAAATTTTGGCAAAGCTGTGGTGGTAGGGGGCTCCAGTTGTGTAGATCTGGGCCCAAGTATTTGAGACTTCCTCGAGGAAGTTTCTCACAGCTGATTGGTATGCAGGGAATGCAAGCTCCTCCATTGCTATGCTCCCGACACAATGCCAAATTCCTCTATATCTGCCGACCGTTCGTTACCTCTTGGTAGATCACTTGCTTGCACTGATCTGGCTTTAATTGTTGCCAGTATCTCATCTATTGATTCTGCGAGTGTGGGTTTTGCTGTGGTGGTGTCTTCTGAAAGTTTCCAGCTTCCGAATTACTCCTCAGCTAAATCCCGTACGATTCCTCTAGTTGGGATTGTATGCGTTTCCCATTGGAGCAGCATTCTGCAGTAACCTACTCCTACCTCTTTTGGAATGGTCAGTCATTCCCATAGCAATCCCTGCTAAAGTGTGGTACTTAGCAGACTTCACAGATTTGATACACAGGCTGAACATTTCTTCCTAAAACATTGGCACTCTGAATCTGGAAAACAACTAGAATCTGCACATGACTTTAACATCATTAGTAGGTAATGCCTGTGGTTCAGGCCATTTTGAAAAGTGTTCCACGACTACTATGATGTAATTATGTTCAAAGGAAGAAAGGAAAAGGATTCGAAACAGAGTGATCGGTGTAACCTATTGTTTTTAGACAAGACTAGATAAGATCGGAATTTATCATGCATGAACTTTCTTATCACGGTTTAAACAATCTCATGCATTTATCATCAAACAAAAGGAACATCCTTTCTCATTAGAATACTCAGAGGTCTGTCTATTAAAGAAAATTTTATTTCATGATTCTGTCTAATAGACTAAGCATGACCTAAGAAAACTCCACAATGATATTTCTTCCAGATTAAAACCTTAGCCAAAAATTGACAACTCAGAAAAATATTCTATCCTCATTTCCATTTTTATTTTTTCGAAAAAGAGCAACAAATGTACAACTAAGAAAACAACTAAGAAAGAACAAGAGATAGGGAAAAGAACAACTTACCATTGAGCAAGAAAAATACATTCTTTTTGGAATTTTAAATTTTTAACATTTTTTTTTCTTTTTATGTTTAATTTAGAAAGCAGGTAAATTTCCTTAATATGGTTTTAGAATAATTTTCTAAAATTTGATTATCCTAAGTGTCTTAATTTCAGATATTATCTAAAATCAATTAGTTATGATAATCCTATATTTTAGAAACTGATTGTCTAACTGGTATAACATAAGTGTTGGGTCTAAGGTCTAGGTTACTACCGTTACCTATCATAAGTATCTAGAATTTTGATCGGTGTCTAGAATTTTGATCAGGAGTCCTAAATTCATTATGATATTTCCCCGGCAACGGCGCCAAAAATCTGATGCGGTTTCCGACCGATGTGCTAAATAGGTGTTATTTTACCCTATGTTGATTATGAATAATTAAGGACTGTGATTGACTAATTGTCACATTTAGTCTCTATGGTGTCACTTAATCAGCCAGAACCTAAGGCAGAGTACCTATCGTGTAGCTAGTCTATTGGAAAGTATCTACGATTTTATTCAATAAATATCGTACTCCCAGGGAAGTGGCAACGGCTTAGTAGTAACTAGCCTTTTATCCTAACTCCTATCTTATAATCCAGTTATGCAATCTTCATCAAATACTTTGATGAGAGGGTGATCCATTCTCCACTAGGTTTAAGTCTAATTAATCCTAAAAGTGTTTTAAAGATGAGTTCTGATTCTATGTTATACTGTTCCTATATGTTGATTGACCTATATTCGAGTGTTTTAGATATATCTTAGCCTGGAATGCAACTATGTTCTGTGTCTAAAGGTGTACCACATCTGAGGTCTCTACGCTACCGCCCCATCGTTAAGGTAAACGGCCATACTCACGGCCCGGACTAAAGTCAGCAATGAACGGTACCCTATGTCACTTCGGGGTCATGCTGCTCGTCGCAAAACCGCCGGCATAACTCTCTACTCAGCCTACCTAGACTACTTGATACGCGAAAATCGTATCACATTTTAGCATGTTTTTATATATGTTTTAATGTGAAATTGAGAGTAAATTGACATTAATTGTTTACTATTTACTTGATTTCACGGTTTTTATGATTTTGGAAGTGTCAGGTGAAAAGTAGACGAAAACAGCAAATTCTGGGGCAAAAACGCAATTTTTGGAAATGTTGACTCGGTCAAAGGTCCGGGACGGGCGTCCCGAACCCGGGACGGGCGTCCCGACCCAGTCAAACCGCCAGGACGGGCGTCCTGAACCGGGACGGGCGTCCCGAACCTGGTCAACGAATCAGGACGGGCGTCCCGAGCCGCCAGAAGCTGTCCCACATCGAATTTTTTGGAGATTTTCACTCCAGGAAGTTGCTATAAATACCCCAGGCCTCCAGCAGTTGAAATTATCCCTCTCCACTCGATCTGAGTCATTAAGTGGTTTCCAGTGTACAATTTTCCAGTACACAACTCACTCAGAGACTCGGATCTCAGTTTTCTTTCTTATTAGTGTTTGTTTTAGTTTCTGAGAAATAGTCTCAGATCTTAGGCTTCTATAGATAGGTTCGTTTCTGGTGTTCATAGAACACCCGGGATTTCGTTAGGAGATCCTAAGAGGGCTCTAGGCGTTCGAAGAGTCAGTCCACAGGGCTAGGCTTAAGCCCAGGATGTAAGGTAAAGTCTAGCTACTAGGCTGAGGAAGCGTCCTCCGAAGGTTCTGGTGAGTAGAGTCGGGTCAAGCAATACGGCATATACAGCAATACTCTCCATCGGCGAGACTTCGTAAATGGTGAATTCTTTATGGCATCGGTCCCCCTGTCCCTCTCCTATATGTTGTTATTGTGTTTGTCCAAATAACAGTTCTGAATACCAGATTATGATTTTTATGAATATTTGTTAGATATGTTGAAGTTATTATGTTTTTCTAGAAATAGCCACCTGCTAAATATTCACTATGTCTGCATGTTTAATGTGCTCTTTTAAACTAACGTTAGGGTTATAGACAATTCCTAACCACGGTCTAATCATAACCTGTTTAGTTTAACAGGCATCAATTAGTATTTGTGTCTGCCATGCTAGATAAAATAACATGCTGAACACCCTGCTTGTTAAAGTAGTCTAGGTAGGTGATACGCGAAAATCGTATCACATTTTTAGCATGTTTTTATATATGTTTTAATGTGAAATTGAGAGTAAATTGACATTAATTGTTTACTATTTACTTGATTTCACGGTTTTTATGATTTTGGAAGTGTCAGGTGAAAAGTAGACGAAAACAGCAAATTCTGGGGCAAAAACGCAATTTTTGGAAATGTTGACCCGGTTAAAGGTCCGGGACGGGCGTCCCGAACCCGGGACGGGCGTCCCGAACCCGACCCGGTCAAACCGCCAGGACGGGCGTCCCGAACCTGGTCAACGAATCAGGACGGGCGTCCCGAGTTGCCAGAAGCTGTCCCACATCGAATTTTTCAGAATTTTTCACTCCGGGAAGCTGCTATAAATACCCCAGGCCTCCAGCAGTTGAATTCATCCCTCTCCACTCGATCTGAGTCATTAAGTGGTTTCCAGTGTACAGTTTTCCAGTACACAACTCACTCAGAGACTCGGATCTCAGTTTTCTTTCTTATTAGTGTTTGTTTTAGTTTCTGAGAAATAGTCTCAGATCTTAGGTTTCTATAGATAGGTTCGTTTCCGGTATTCATAGAATACCCGGGATTTCGTTAGGAGATCCTAAGAGAGCTCTAGGCGTTCGAAGAGTCAGTCCACAGGGCTAGGCTTAAGCCCAGGATGTAAGGTAAAGTCTAGCTACTAGGCTGAGGAAGCGTCCTCCGAAGGTTCTGGGAGCAGAGTCAGGGCGGGCAATACGACGTATACAACAGTACGCTCTGTAGGCGAGACTAAGTAAAGGGTGATTTCTTTATGGCATCAGTCCCCATACCCCTCTCTTATATGTTTTATTGCTTTGTCCTAAACATCAATTATGAATATCAGATTATGTTTATGAATAGTTGTTTTGTATGTTGAAGTTATTAGTTTTTCCGGAAATAGCCACCTGCTAAATATTCATTATGTCTGCATGTCTAATGTAAGTCTCTTTTAAACTAAAACTAGGGTTATAGACAATTCCTAACCACGGTCTATTCATAACCTGTTTAGTTTAACAGGCATCAATTAGTATTGGTGTCTGCCATACTAGATAAAATAACCAACGGAACACCTTGTTTGTTAGAGTAGTCTAGGTAGGCTGAGTAGAGAGTTATGCCGGCGGTTTTGCGATGAGCAGCATGACCCCGAAGTGACATAGGGTACCGTTCATTGCTGACTTTAGTCCGGGCCGTGAGTAGGGCCGTTTACCTTAACGATGGGGGGGGTAGTGTAGAGACCTCAGATGTGGTACACCTTTAGACACAGAACATAGTTGCATTCCAGGCTAAGATGCATCTAAAATACTCGAAGACAGGTCAATCAACATATAGGAACAGTATAGCATAGAATCAGAACTCATCTTTAAAACACTTTTAGGATTAATTAGACTTGAACCTAGTGGAGAATGGATCACCCTCTCATCAAAGTATTTGATGAAGATTGCATAACTAGATCATAAGATAAGAGTTAGGATAAGAGGCTAGTTACTACTAAGCCGTTGCCACTTCCCTGGGAGTACGATAATTAACTTAGTAAAATCCTAGATACTTTCCAATAGACTAGCTACACGATAGGTACTCTGCCTTAGATTCTGGCTAATTAAGTGACACCATAAGACTAAACGTGACAATTAGTCAATCACAGTCCTTAATTAATCATAATCGACATAGGGTAAAATAACACCTATTTAGTACGTCAACCGGAATCGCTATCAGATTTTTGGCGCCGTTGCCGGGGAAATATCATAATGAATTTAGGATTATTGGCCACAATTCTAGAGACTTATGATAGGTAGCGGTAGTAACCTAGACCTTAGACCTAACACTTGTTTTATGCTAGTTAGACAATCAGTTTCCGAAATATAGGATTATCATAACTAATTAATTTTAGATGTTATCTAGAATTAAGACACTTAGGATAATCAAATTTTAGAAAATTATTCTAAAACCGTATTGAGGAAACTTTATTGCTTTCGAAATATAAAAAGAAAAAAAAATGTTAAAAATTTAAAATCCAAAAAGAATGTATTTTTCTTGCGCAATGGTACGTTGTTTTTTTTCCCTATCTCTTGTTCTTTCTTAGTTGTTTTCTTAGTTGTACATTTGTTGCTCTTTTTCGAAAAAATAAAAATGGAAATGAGGATAGAATATTTTTCTGAGTTGTCAATTTTTGGCTAAGGTTTTAATCTGGAAGAAATCTCATTGTGGAGTTTTCTTAGGTCATGCTTAGTCTATTAGACAGAATCCTGAAATAAAATTTTCTTTAATAGACAGACCTCTGAGTATTCTAATGAGAAAGGATGTTCCTTTTGTTTGATGATAAATGCATGAGATTGTTTAAACCGAAAGGAATTAATGCACCCATTATGACATCACCTAATTAAAATCTGCTTTTTGAATGATTATGTGATGTAATGATGTAGTACGAATTGTTTTAGGACAAAAACATTCATGCATGATAAATTCCGATCTTATCTAGTCTTGTCTAAAAACAATAGGTTACACCGATCACTCTATTTCGAATCTTTTTCCTTTCTTCCTTTGAACATAATTACATCATAGTAGTTGTGGAACACTTTTCGAAAATAGCCTGAACCACAGGCATTACCTACTAATGATGTTAAAGTCATGTGCAGATTCTAGTTGTTTTCCAGATTCAGAGTGCCAATGTTTTAGGAAGAAATGTTCAGCCTGTGTATCAAATCTGTGAAGTTTGCTAAGTACCACACTTTAGCAGGGATTGCTATGGGAATGACTGGCCATTCCAAAAGAGGTAGGAGTAGGTTACTGCAGAATGCTGCTCCAATGGGAAACGCATACAATCCCAACTAGAGGAATTGTACCGGATTTAGCTGAGGAGTAATTCGGAAGCTGGAAACTTTCAGAAGACACCACCACAGCAAAACCCACACTCGCTGAATCAATAGATGAGATACTGGCAACAATTAAAGCCAAATCAGTGCAAGCAAGTGATCTACCAAGAGGTAACGAACTGTCGGCAGATATAGAGGAATTTGGCATTGTGTCGGGAGCATAACAATGGAGGAGCTTGCATTCCCTGCATACCAATCAGCTGTGAGAAACTTCCTCGAGGAAGTCTCAAATACTTGGGCCCAGATCTACACAACTGGAGCCCCCTACCACCACAGCTTCGCCAAAACTTCAGGTATCTTTTCTTCCATTCGAGACTTGCATGCAATACCTTTACTAACATTGGCAGGTAGGCACACCAATCCAAAGAAGTCTCATTCCTAGACACGTTCCTTCTGGACACGTTGCTACGATTACGAGAAACTTTGTAGATGATTCGAGGAAACAGTCCTTGGGGCTTGAGTCATTCATCAAATGGATATGCCACTACCTAGAGCTCGACAATGAAGGATCGGAGCTGGCGTCATCCGTTCCAATATCTAGAGCTTGCAGAGTCAAGAACACCTCAACAATAGCACATGGCTAAGGTGAAGAGCCAATTGACAGATCAGAGAAGACCCTTCTGCTCGCGACATGAAGGGAGTTTTTCTAATCCTCATGATCCTTTACTTTTATTTTCTTCATTTTTGTGTCCTGTTTTGTTATTTCTTTGGTTGTTTTATTTCTCTCTTACCCTTAGTTAGTCAAATAAGTGTGGGGTAAGAGTTCTTTGTTTTATTTTTGTTTCTTGTTTTCAAATAAGTGTGGGGTAATTAGCTATGCATGAACACTGAGGACAGTGCCAAACTTAAGTGTGGGGTAGCAGTGCACGGTGCACTGTAGCAGTTTGAAAAAATTTTCGCATGCTTTTGCTTGTTTTCCCCGTATTTTCACACCCTTCCAAATTTTTTCAAAATTTTTCCGTCCTTCAGACTTCTAAATGCAGTATGCTTGGTTAAACAAATTGCTTAGTCTATGATATGTAGGTAGTATGTTATGGTTAGTAGGAGATAATTGATAGCTATCTTGGACTAATTGATTAGGAATAGGGAATTCCTGATAATGAGCACAACCTTGTCTGGATTAGAGACCTCAACCAATTGCCTATTCGAGACTTAACTAGATAAAATTAGACCAGTTGTGGATATTGGCAGTTAGAATGACTAGATGAGACTCTGAGCTAAAAGTGAAAAGAACTTAAGGAAGTTAATTACAATAGGGTAGTTTGCCAGCGGCCTTCGCTACTCGAGCACCACTCCTTCGGGGAACTTAAAGCCTGATGCCCTAAGGTCGTGTAGATCTGGGAGTCATCGGAGTGGGACTCGCTACATGGTAGTTGAAGTTGACGTGTTCTAAGCAAACTCGAAATACCCTGAATCTATAAAGAAAATAACTAAGTGCTAAAACATTAAAAATCTGATCACCAAAGCTCAGAACTCAGAAAGTTATCTGTTGTCAGTATGTCTAGCGATAGGTCGAAGTATTATCTGGTAGCAGTTAAGATAAGAGTTCATGTGTTGACTATCTGGTCTAGACTAGTACACACACTACACATCAGAAAGACCCTGTGACTAAGAAAAAAGTCCAACCTAGTTGTTGATTTATTTTCTGCCTGATCATAACAAACTACTAGAGACATGTGAGACCTTGTCATAGCAACCTAACCAATCAGACCTGTGTTAAGAATTGTCTGAAGAATTTTTGGAATAAAAACATGATTAGGAATTTAAGTGACTGCACTACGGTTTAAAATCACTAACTCCATGTAGACTTTGCTTGAGGACAAGCAAAAAGCTAAGTGTGGGGTTATCTGATACGCGAAAATCGTATCACATTTTTAGCATGTTTTTATATATGTTTTAATGTGAAATTGAGAGTAAATTGACATTAATTGTTTACTATTTACTTGATTTCACGGTTTTTATGATTTTGGAAGTGTTAGGTGAAAAGTAGACGAAAACAGCAAATTTTGGAGTAAAAACGCAATTTTTGGAAATGTTGACCCGGTCAAAGGTCCGGGACGGGCGTCCCGAACCGGGACGGGCGTCCCGAGCCGCCAGAAGCTGTCCCACATCGAATTTTTCAGAAATTTTCACTCCAGGAAGCTGCTATAAATACCCCAGGCCTCCAGCAGTTGAATTCATCCCTCTCCACTCGATCTGAGTCATTAAGTGGTTTCCAGTGTACAGTTTTCCAGTACACAACTCACTCAGAGACTCGGATCTCAGTTTTCTTTCTTATTAGTGTTTGTTTTAGTTTCTGAGAAATAGTCTCAGATCTTAGGTTTCTATAGATAGGTTCGTTTCCGGTATTCATAGAATACCCGGGATTTCGTTAGGAGATCCTAAGAGAGCTCTAGGCGTTTGAAGAGTCAGTCCACAGGGCTAGGCTTAAGCCCAGGAAGCGTCCTCCGAAGGTTCTGGTGAGCAGAGTCAGGGCGGGCAATACGACGTATACAGCAGTACGCTCTGTAGGCGAGACTAAGTAAAGGGTGATTTCTTTATGGCATCAGTCCCCATACCCCTCTCTTATATGTTTTATTGCTTTGTCCTAAACATCAATTATGAATATCAGATTATGATTTTATGAATAGTTGTTTTGTATGTTGAAGTTATTATGTTTTTCCGGAAATAGCCACCTGCTAAATATTCATTATGTCTGCATGTCTAATGTAAGTCTCTTTTAAACTAAAACTAGGGTTATAGACAATTCCTAACCACGGTCTATTCATAACCTGTTTAGTTTAACAGGCATCAATTAGTTGGTGTCTGCCATACTAGATAAAATAACCAACGGAACACCTTGTTTGTTAGAGTAGTCTAGGTAGGCTAGGTAGTGTAGTAGAGAGTTATGCGGCGGTTTTGCGACGAGCAGCATGACCCCGAAGTGACATAGGGTACCGTTCATTGCTGACTTTAGTCCGGGCCGTGAGTAGGGCCGTTTACCTTAACGATGGGGCGGTAGTGTAGAGACCTCAGATGTGGTACACCTTTAGACACAGAACATAGTTCCATTCCAGGCTAAGATGCATCTAAAATACTCGAAGACAGGTCAATCAACATATAGGAACAGTATAGCATAGAATCAGAACTCATCTTTAAAACACTTTTAGGATTAATTAGACTTGAACCTAGTGGAGAATGGATCACCCTCTCATCAAAGTATTTGATGAAGATTGCATAACTAGATCATAAGATAAGAGTTAGGATAAGAGGCTAGTTACTACTAAGCCGTTGCCACTTCCCTGGGAGTACGATAATTAACTTAGTAAAATCCTAGATACTTTCCAATAGACTAGCTACACGATAGGTACTCTGCCTTAGATTCTGGCTAATTAAGTGACACCATAAGACTAAACGTGACAATTAGTCAATCACAGTCCTTAATTAATCATAATCGACATAGGGTAAAATAACACCTATTTAGTATGTCAACCGGAATCGCTATCAATAGGAGTCGAGCTGAGTCCGATTATGCCGGCGGCTAGGGCAAGCGGTATGATCCCCGAAGTGACATAGGGCTTTCATGGATGCCTTCGTCCCGAACCGTGAGTAGGGCCGTCATTAAGGTAGGGCGGTTTATTAGAGACCTCGGATGTGGTACGCCTTTAGACACAGAACATAGTTGCAATCCAGGCTAAGATGCATCTAAAATACTCGAAGACAGGTCAATCAACATATAGGAACAGTATAGCATAGAATCAGAACTCATCTTTAAAACACTTTTAGGATTAATTAGACTTGAACCTGGTGGAGAATGGATCACCCTCTCATCAAAGATATTGATGAAGATTGCATAACTAGATCATAAGATAAGAGTTAGGATAAGAGGCTAGTTACTACTAAGCCGTTGCCACTTCCCTGGGAGTACGATATTATTTAATAAAATCGTAGATACTTTCCAATAGACTAGCTACACGATAGGTACTCTACCTTAGGTTGGCTGATTAAGTGACACCATAGAGACTAAATGTGACAATTAGTCAATCACAGTCCTTAATTATTCATAATCAACATAGGGTAAAATAACACCTATTTAGCATGTCGGTCGGAAACCCATCAGATTTTTGGCGCCGTTGCCGGGGAAATATCATAATGAATATAGGATTCCTGATCAAAATTCTAGAGACTTATGATAGGTAACGGTAGTAACCTAGACCTTAACCCAACACTTCTCTTATACTAGTTAGACAATCAATTTCCGAAATATAGGGTTATCATAACTAATTAATTTTAGATAATATCTGAAATTAAGACACTTAGGATAATCAAATTTTAGAAAATTATTCTAAAACCATATTAAGGAAATTTACCTGCTTTCTAAATAACATAAAAGAAAAAAAATGTTAAAAATTTAAAATCCAAAAAGAATGTATTTTTCTTGCTCAATGGTAAGTTGTTCCTTTCCCTATCTCTTGTTCTTTCTTAGTTGTTTTCTTAGTTGTACATTTGTTGCTCTTTTTCGAAAAAATAAAAATGGAAATGAGGATAGAATATTTTTTCTGAGTTGTCAATTTTTGGCTAAGGTTTTAATCTGGAAGAAATATCATTGTGGAATTTTCTTAGGTCATGCTTAGTCTATTAGACAGAATCATGAAATAAAATTTTCTTTAATAGACAGACCTCTGAGTATTCTAATGAGAAAGGATGTTCCTTTTGATGATAATTGCATGAGATTTTTTTTTTAAAACCAAAAGGAATTATTGCACCCATTATGACATCACCTGATTGAAATCTGCTTTTTGAATGAATATGTGATGTAATAAGAATTGTTTTAGGACAGAAACATGATAAGAAAGTTCATGTATGATAAATCCTAACCTTATCTAGTATTGTCTAAAAACAATAGGTGACACTGATCACTCCAAGATATCTGTGTTCAATAAAACTAATGCTGACCCATATTTGATTAAGTTAGGTTTTATTGTTACTTGAACTTGATATAGAATGAAGGGATAAGAAAAAGGGTTGAAAATCTAGAAAGCAAACCATTGGTCTAGATTAGAAAACCCCGAGGTAGAGGCTAGTGTAATACTGATAAATTTTTGGATGAAAACCTATTTGCATTGTTTGCTATGTATAATAATCTCATCTGTGGTTTATTTCAAATTATAGTCACTGAATAAGTTCCAAGTGATATAAACTTATCAGCAAAAGAAGAAATTCTTTGCTGATTGAAATATTACTACTGGGCAGTTTCTCTTCTATTTCAAATTTTTGCAGATCAGTTGATCAGAAGATGTGTCTCAGAAGATGAAGGACACAATATTTTGGAGCATCGCCCTAAAGAATCTACGGGAGACCAATGATGGCTATCAACACTGTCCGGAAAGTGTTGAAAGCAGGATCTTGTTGACCCACATATTCAAGGATTTTGTACCTCCGATACAGTCTTGCGATGCTTGCCAAAATAACAGGTAACACATCCTTCAGAGATCATCTACCCCAACAAGGTACACAAAGTTTTACAATCTTTTGATATATCTGGGGGTATTCATTAAATCCTTTCTTTTTCTTTCCTTTGAAAATAATTACATCATAGTAGTCGTGGAACACTTTTCGAAAATAGCCTGAACCACATGCATTACCTACTAATGATGTTAAAGTCATGTGCAGATTCTAGTTGTTTTCCAGATTCAGAGTGCCAATGTTTTAGGAAGAAATGTTCAGCTTGTGTATCAAATCTGTGAAGTCTGCTAAGTACCACACTTTAGCAGGGATTGCTATGGGAATGACTGACCATTCCAAAAGAGGTAGGAGTAGGTTACTACAGAATACTGCTCCAATGGGAAATGCATACAATCCCAGCTAGAGGAATCATACGGGATTTAGCTGAGGAATAATTCGGAAGCTGGAAACTTTCAGAAGACACCACCACAGCAAAGCCCACACTCGCAGAATCAATAGATGAGATACTGGCAACAATTAAAACCAAACCAGTGCAAGCAAGTGATCTACCAAGAGGTAACGAAGGGTCGAAGGATATAGAGGAATTTGGCGTTGTATTAGGAGCATAGCAATGGAGGAGCTTGCATTTCCTGCATACCAATCAGCTGTGAGAAACTTCCCCGAGGAAGTCTCAAATACTTGGGCCCAGATCTACACAACTGGAGCCCCCTACCACCATAACTTCGCCAAAACTTCAGGTATCTTTCCTTCCATTCGAGACTTGCATGCAATACCTTTACTAACATTGGCAAGATGGCACACAAATCCCAAGAAGTCTCATTCCTAGACACGTTCCCCCTGGACACGTTGCTATGATTATGAGAAATCTTACAAATGATTCGAGGAAACAGTCCTTGGGGATTGAGTCATTCCTCAAATGGATATGCCACTACCTGGAGCTCGACAATGAAGGATCGGAGCTGATGTCATCCGTTCCAATATCTAGATTTTGCAGAGTCAAGAACACCTCAGCAATAGCACATGGCTAAGGTGAAGAGCCAATTGACAGATCAGAGAAGACCCTTCTGCTCGCGACATGAAGGGAGTTTTTCTAATCCTCATGATCCTTTACTTTTGTTTTCTTTGTTTTGTGTTCTGTTTTGCTATTTCTATTATCCTTCTTGTTTTATTTTCTCTCTTACCCTGAATTAGTCAAATAAGTGTGGGGTAAGAGTTCTTTGTTTTAATTTCATTTCTTCTTGTTTGCAAATAAGTGTGGGGTAATTAGATATGCATGAACACTGAGGACAGTGCCAGACTTAAGTGTGGGGCTACAGTGCACGGTGCACTGTAGCAGTTGGCAAAAATTTTGCATGATTTTGCTTGGTTTCACCGTATTTTCATACCCTTCCAAAAAAAAATTTCAAACTTTTTTCCGTCTTTCAGACTTCTAAATGCAGTATGCTTGGTTAAACAAATTGCTTATGTCTATGATATGTAGGTAGTATGTTATGGTTAGTAGGAGATAATTGATAGCTATCTTGGACTAATTGATTAGGAATAGGGAATTCTTGATAACTGAGCACAACCTTGTCTGGATTAGAGACCTCAACCAATTGCCTATTCGAGACTCCACTAGATAAAATTAGACCAGTTGTGGATACATTGGCAGTTAGAATGACTAGATGAGACTCTGAGCTAAAAGTGAAAAGAACTTAAGGAAGTTAATTACAATAGGGTAGTTTGCCAGCGGCCTTCGCTACTCGAGCACCACTCCTTCGGGGAATTTAAAGCCTGATGCCCTAAGGTCGTGTAGATCTGGGAGTCATCGGAGTGGGACTCGCTACATGGGTAGTTGAAGTTGACGTGTTCTAAGCAGACTCGAAATACCCTGAATCTATAAAGAAAATAACTAAGTGCTAAAACATTAAAAATCTTATCACCAAAGCTCAGAACTCAGAAAGTTATCTGTTGTCAGTGTGTCTAGCGATAGGTCGAAGTATTATCTGGTAGCAGTTAAGATAAGAGTTCATTGTGTTGACTATCTGGTCTAGACTAGTACACACACTACACATCAGGAAGACCCTGTGACTAAGAAAAAAGTCCAACCTAGTTGTTGATTTGTTTTCTGCCTGATCATAACAAGCTACTAGAAATATTTGAGACCTTGTCATAGCAACCTAACCAGTCAGACCTGTGTTAAGAATTGTCTGAAGAATTTTTGGAATAAAAACATGATTAGGAATTTAAGTGGCTGCACTACGGTTTAAAATCACTAACTCCATGTAGACTTTGCTTGAGGACAAGCAAAAAGCTAAGTGTGGGGTTATCTGATACGCGAAAATCGTATCACATTTTTAGCATGTTTTTATATATGTTTTAATGTGAAATTGAGAGTAAATTGACATTAATTGTTTACTATTTACTTGATTTCACGGTTTTTATGATTTTGGAAGTGTCAGGTGAAAAGTAGACGAAAACAGCAAATTTTGGGGCAAAAACGCAATTTTTGGAAATGTTGACTCGGTCAAAGGTCCAGGACGGGCGTCCCGAACCTGGTCAACGAATCAGGACGGGCGTCCCGAGCTGCCAGAAGCTGTCCCACATCGAATTTTTTGGAGATTTTCACTCCAGGAAGCTGCTATAAATACCCCAGGCCTCCAGCAGTTGAAATCATCCCTCTCCACTCGATCTGAGTCATTAAGTGGTTTCCAGTATACAATTTTCCAGTACACAACTCACTCAGAGACTCGGATCTCAGTTTTCTTTCTTATTAGTGTTTGTTTTAGTTTCTGAGAAATAGTCTCAGATCTTAGGCTTCTATAGATAAGTTCGTTTCTGGTGTTCATAGAACACCCGAGATTTCGTTAGGAGATCCTAAGAGGGCTCTAGGCGTTCGAAGAGTCAGTCCACAGGGCTAGGCTTAAGCCTAGGATGTAAGGTAAAGTCTAGCTACTAGGCTGAGGAAGCGTCCTCCGAAGGTTCTGGTGAGTAGAGTCGGGTCAAGCAATACGGCATATACAGCAGTACGCTCCATTGGCGAGACTTCGTAAAGGTGAATTCTTTATGGCATCGGTCCCCCTGTCCCTCTCTTATATGTTGTTATTGTGTTTGTCCAAATAACAGTTCTGAATACCAGATTATGATTTTTATGAATATTTGTTAGATATGTTGAAGTTATTATGTTTTTCTAGAAATAGCCACCAGCTAAATATTCACTATGTCTGCATGTTTAATGTGCTCTTTTAAACTAACGTTAGGGTTATAGACAATTCCTAACCACGGTCTAATCATAACCTGTTTAGTTTAACAGGCATCAATTAGTATTGGTGTCTGCCATGCTAGATAAAATAACATGCTGAACACCCTGCTTGTTAAAAGTAGTCTAGGTAGGAGTCGAGCTGAGTCCGATTATGCCGGCGGCTAGGGCAAGCGGTATGATCCCCGAAGTGACATAGGGCTTTCATGGATGCCTTCGTCCCGAACCGTGAGTAGGGCCGTCATTAAGGTAGGGCGGTTTATTAGAGACCTCGGATGTGGTACGCCTTTAGACACAGAACATAGTTGCAATCCAGGCTAAGATGCATCTAAAATACTCGAAGACAGGTCAATCAACATATAGGAACAGTATAGCATAGAATCAAAACTCATCTTTAAAACACTTTTAGGATTAATTAGACTTGAACCTGGTGGAGAATGGATCACCCTCTCATCAAAGATATTGATGAAGATTGCATAACTGGATCATAAGATAAGAGTTAGGATAAGAGGCTAGTTACTACTAAGCCGTTGCCACTTCCCTGGGAGTACGATATTTATTTAATAAAATCGTAGATACTTTCCAATAGACTAGCTACACGATAGGTACTCTGCCTTAGGTTCTGGCTGATTAAGTGACACCAAAGAGACTAAATGTGACAATTAGTCAATCACAGTCCTTAATTATTCATAATCAACATAGGGTAAAATAACACCTATTTAGCATGTCGGTCGGAAACCCATCACTACTCTAACAAACAAGGTGTTCCGTTGGTTATTTTATCTAGTATGGCAGACACCAATACTAATTGATGCATGTTAAACTAAACAGGTTATGAATAGACCGTGGTTAGGAATTGTCTATAACCCTAGTTTTAGTTTAAAAGTGACTTACATTAGACATGCAGACATAATGAATATTTAGCATGTGGCTATTTCCGGAAAAACATAAAAACTTCAACATATAACACAACTATTCATAAAATCGTAATCTGATATTCATAATTCATATTTAGAACAAAGCAATAACACATATAAGAGAGGGACATGGGGACCGATGCCATAAAGAAATCACCCTTTACGAAGTCTCGCCTACGGAGCGTACTGCTGTATATGTCGTATTGCTCGCCCTGACTCTGCTCACCAGAACCTTCGGAGGACGCTTCCTCAGCCTAGTAGCTAGACTTTACCTTACGTCCTGGGCTTAAGCCTAGCCCTGTGGACTGACTCTTCGAACGCCTAGAGCTCTCTTAGGATCTCCTAACGAAATCCCGGGTATTCTATGAATACCAGAAACGAACCTATCTATAGAAACCTAAGATCTGAGACTATTTCTCAGAAACTAAAACAAAACACTAATAAGAAAGAAAACTGAGATCCGAGTCTCTGAGTGAGTTGTGTACTGGAAAATTGTACACTGGAAACCAGTTAATGACTCAGATCGAGTGGAGAGGGATGAATTCAATGCTGGAGGCCTGGGGTATTTATAGCAGCTTCCGGAGTGAAAATCTAAAAAATTCGATGTGGGACAGCTTTGGCGGCTCGGGACGCCCGTCCGGATTGGGACGCCCGTCCTGGTCTGTTGACCAGGTCGGGACGCCCGTCCCTGGTTCTGGACGCCCGTCCCTCTGGCTTGGCTTGGTCGGGACGCCGTCCCTGGTGGGATGCCCGTCCCGGACCTTTGACGAGTCAACATTTCCAAAAATTGCGTTTTTGCCCCAAAATTTGCTGTTTTCGTCTACTTTGCACCTGACACTTCCAAAATCATAAAAACTGTGAAATTAAGTGAATAATGCACAATCAAGATCAAATTGCCCTTGATTTCACCCAAATTCATACGTAAAAACATGCTAAAAAGGTGATACGATTTTCGCGTATCAGATAACCCCACACTTAGCCTTTTGCTTGTCCTCAAGCAAAGTCTACCTGAAGTTACTTAAATTCCTAGTCATGTTTTTATTCCAAAAATTCTTCAGACAAGTCTTAATACAGGTCTGTCTGGTTAGGTTGCTATGACAAGGTCTCAGATGTTTTTAGTAGCTTGTTATGATCAGGCAGAAAACAAATCAACAACTAGGTTGGTCTTTTTTCTTAGTCACAGGGTCTTCCTGATGTGTAGTGTGTGTACTAGTCCAGACCAGATAGTCAACACAATGTACTCTTGTCTTAACTACTACCAGATAACACTTCGACCTATCGCTAGACATATTAACAACAGACAACTTTTTGAGTTCTGAGCTTTGGTGATCAGATTTTTAATGTTTTAGCATTTAGTTATTTTATAGATTCAGGGTATTTTGAGTCTGCTTAGAACACGTCAACTTCAACTACCCATGTAGCGAGTCCCACTCCGATGACTCCCAGATCTACACGACCTTAGGGCATCAGGCTTTAAATTCCCCGAAGGAGTGGTGCTCGAGTAGCGAAGGCCGCTGGCAAACTACCCTTATTTGATTAACTTCTTTTGTTTCCTTTCACTTTTAGCTCAGAGTCTCATCCAGTTATTCTAATTGTCAAAACGTCCACAACTGGTCTAATTTCATCTAGTTCAGTTGAAAAGGTAATTGGTTGAGGTCTCTAATCCAGACAAAGCTGTGCTCAGTTATCAGGAATTCCCTATTCCTAATCAATTAGTCCAAGATAGCTATCAACTATCTCCTACTAACCATAGCATACTACCTACATATCATAGACATAAGCAATTGTTTAACCAAGCATACTGCATTTAGAAGTCTGAAAGACGGAAAAGGTTTGAAAAAAAAAATTTTGGAAGGGTGTGAAAATACGGGGGAAAAAAGCAAATTCATGCGAAAAATTTTGCAAACTGCTACAGTGCACCGTGCACTGCTACCCCACACTTAAGTCAGGCACTGTCCTCAGTGTTCATGCATATCTAATTACCCCACACTTATTTGAAAACAAGAAATAAAACACAATTAAAAGATCCTTACCCCACACTTATTCAACTAACTACGGGTAAGAAGGAACATAGAAATAACAAAAACAAGAAATAAAATGAAAGAGATACTCCCTTAGTCTGTGAAGTCCACAATCTGCTCGGACGAGTCAAACGGCTCTCTGTAAATCTTTAGGCGTTGTCCGTTTACTTTTTGAATAATACCGTCAGAATCCATGATGTCACATGCTCCGAAAGGTGATACTTCCTTGATTGTGAACGGTCCTGACCAATAGCTACGCAGCTTTCCTGGGAAAAATTTTAAACGTGAGTTGTACAACAATACCTTATCACCTGGTTCAAAATTTTTCTGGGCTCTGAGTCGTCTGTCATGCCGGAGTTTACTTGTCATTTTGAACTGATGTGAGTTCTCATAGGCTTTGAGCCTCCACTCATCCAATTCGTTGAGCTGTAAAATCCGGTGTTCCTTAGTCAAATTATCGTCGAGATTGCATTTTCGTACTGCCCAGTAAGCTCTGTGTTCAAGTTCAACCGGAAGGTGGCATGCTTTTCCGTAGACTAGTCGATAGGGTGAGAACCCCGTAGTGGTCTTGTATGCTGTACGGAAGGCCCATAATGCATCCTCCAGTTTATTGGCCCAATCCTTACGGTTAACACCCACGGTCTTTTCTAGGATTCTCTTTATGCCCCTATTGGTTACCTCAGCCTGCCCGTTGGTTTGAGGATGGTAGGCTGTGGAAATGCGATGCTGAATTCCGTACTGCTGGAGTACTTTCTGCAATTGAGAGTTGCAGAAGTGCGTACCTCGATCACTGATTAGGGCTTTTGGACATCCAAACCTGGCGAAAATCTGCTTAAGGAATCTGCATACGGCTCGAGCATCATTAGTAGGTAGGGCCTGTGCCTCAGGCCATTTTGAAAAATATTCTACAGCTACTAAGATGTACTTCATACCAAAAGAGGAAGGAAACGGACCCATGAAATCTATACCCCATATGTCAAATATTTCTACACTTTGAATTGCCTGTTGGGGTAGATTATCTCGAGAAGATATGGTTCCCGCTTTCTGACAGGCATCGCACGATCCTGTAAATGCTGCGGCGTCTTTGAATATGGTGGGCCAGTAAAAGCCTGCTTCTAATACTTTTCGGGCGGTGTTGGCTGCAGCTAAGTGACCGCCTGTTGGTCCGCAGTGACAATGTTCCAGAATTTGGAAACCTTCTTCTTGAGATACACATCTTCTGATCATCTGATCTGCACATATTTTAAATAGAAAAGGATCTTCCCAATAGTAATATTTCAGGTCAGCAAAGAATTTTTTCTTTGTTGAGCAGTGATATCACTAGGGAGAGTCCGGGCTGCCAAGTAATTTGCTATATCTGCAAACCAAGGGGGTGAGAAAATAGCAAATAATGCACATAGATTCTCATCCGGGAATTTATCAGATATGATTGTCTCATCAATGGATTCTAGGGTCGGATTTTCTAACCTAGACAAGTGGTCTGCGGCTAAGTTTTCTGCCCCTTTCTTATCCCGGATTTCTATGTCAAATTCTTGAAGCAATAAAACCCATCTAATCAATCTTGGTTTTGCGTCGGTTTTATTGAACAAGTATTTTAGTGCCGAATGATCAGTATAAACAATAGTTTTAGACAAGACTAGATAGGATCGAAACTTATCAAATGCATATACTACTGCTAATAATTCCTTTTCTGTCGTAGTGTAATTTTCCTGAGCATCAGTTAAGGTTTTACTAGCATAATATATTACATGAAATTTCTTATCATGTCTTTGTCCTAAAACTACTCCTACTGCATAGTCACTAGCATCACACATAAGCTCAAAAGGAGACTCCAGTCTGGTGACGTCATGATGGGTGCAGTAGTTAAGAGTTCCTTAAGTCTATTAAAAGCTTTTAGACATTTCTCATCAAAGACAAATGGAACATCTTTTCCGAGTAAATTGGTCAACGGCCTGGCTATTAATGAAAAATCTTTTATGAACCTACGATAAAAGCCAGCGTGTCCCAAAAAACTCCTAACGGCTCTCACATTTTTGGGAGGAGGTAGTTTTGAAATAACTTCAATTTTTGCCTTATCTACTTCCATACCTAGGTGTGAGATCTTATGTCCTAAAACGATTCCCTCTTTTACCATGAAGTGGCATTTTTCCCAATTTAAAACCAGGTTAGATTTTATACAACGTTTCAACATTAACTCCAAGTTCTTTAGACAAACCTCAAATGTATTACCAAAAACAGAAAAGTCATCCATAAATACTTCCATAGATTTTCCTAACATGTCCTCAAAGATAGCAGTCATACAACGTTGAAATGTAGCAGGTGCATTACACAAACCAAAAGGCATTCTTCTATATGCAAATGTTCCGAAAGGGCATGTGAATGTAGTTTTATGCTGGTCCTCAGGGGAAATAGGAATTTGAAAATACCTAGAAAACCCATCAAGAAAGCAATAAAACATGTGTCCAGATAATCTTTCTAACATTTGGTCAATAAAAGGAAGGGGAAAGTGATCTTTTCGTGTGGCCGTATTTAATTTTCTATAGTCTATGCATACACGATGACCAGTTACAGTTCTTGTAGGGATTAGTTCATTATGCTCATTCCTAACAACTGTTATACCGCCTTTCTTAGGTACTACCTGCACCGGGCTTACCCACTCACTATCTGAGATAGGGTAGATAAGTCCTGCATCTAACAGTTTAATGACTTCTTTCTTAACAACATCACACACATTAGGATTCAACCTCCTTTGAGGTTGCACACATGGCTTATACTCATTTTCTAGAAGAATCTTATGCGAACAAAAGCTTGGATTAATACCTGGGATATCCGCAATTTTGTAGGCAAAGGCTCTTCTATGCTTTCTGCACATGTCTACAGTCAGCTTCCTTTGTTCTGCAGTCAGATCAGCTGCAAGAATAATGGGAAGTTTCTTGTTGTCATCTAGGAATTCGTAGCACAGATGAGTGGGTAGTTCCTTCAGTTCCAAGTCTGGTGGATCTTCAAACGAGGTTCGCTCTTTCTTCATCTCATCATCACCTATCTCAGTGAAACTATCAGAAGTAATTTCATTTTCAGAAGAGCTAAGTTCAGACTCCTCTAATTCTAGGGAGTCCTCACTTAGAATTTGATAGTTTGAGCATAGGTCTGTCACGTTAATTGCAATCAAGTGTTCCATGGCATCCACACAAAACAAGTATCATCTAAATGCATGGGATACCTAAGGGTCTCATTTAGATCAAAAGTGATGTCATCATTTCCTACCCTTAACTTGATTTGACCATTACTGACGTCTATTAATGCTTTTGAGGTAGCTAGAAATGGTCGACCTAGGATCAGGGGCACTCCTCCTTCCCCATTCATGTCCATGACAACGAAATCCACAGGAAATACAAATTTTCCGACCTTTACTAAGAGATCTTCAATTATTCCCTTGGGGATTTTGACTGTCCTGTCTGCAAGTTGTATGCACATCCTAGTCGTTTTCAAATCATGCAATCCTAATTTATCAAATAAACTAGATGGCATAAGATTAATACTAGCTCCTAAGTCTGCTAATGCATGCATGTTAGTAATATTTCCAATTGTACATGGCAAGGTAAAACAACCAGGATCTTTCTGTTTAGACGGTAGTTTATTCAACAGAACCGCCGAACATTCTTCATTAAGAACCACCTTGTCCATGTCAAATTTTCTTTTATTTACTAACAACTTCTTTTAAAAACTTAGCATACTTTGGCATTTCAGAAATAACATCAAGTAAAGGTAAATTAACATGAATCTGACTAAAATTCCTAAGAAACTTTTCAAATTGCTCCTTATCTTTATTGTGCATAAGTCTGGCAGGGTAAGGTACTTTTGGCCGGTACTCAGGAATAAACTCCGTCTTCCCTTTCCTTGCTACTTCGATCTCGACATCCGTCGGCGTTGGGTCCTTGGAGCCTTCTGGTTCCTGCACAAGAATAGGAGGGTCAGATGGTTTGGGTGGAGATGGAGATAGAATTTTACCAGATCTTAGAGTGATGGTCTTGCATTCAGTTTGAGGGTTGGTCTCAGTGTTGCTTGGTAGCGTTCCCTGGGACTGTGAGAGAAATGGGTGGATAGTTGACCCATCTGCCTCTCTAAAGTTTGTATAGCAGCTTGTGTGTTTCTGATTGTTTGCTCGGTCTGCTTCTGTCTATTCTCGTTCTGCTGGATTCTTTCTGCGTGAGCTTCCTGAATCTTTCTGTTGGACTCTATCATTTCCTTGTTGGAGTCGGAAATGCTCTTCAGCATGTCTCTGAATTCTTGCATGGGATCAGCTGGAACGAGATGTAGTTCCTTGGTGCAGGCAGAGCGACTTGCTGGTTCTGCGGATATGGCATTGCTGAGGTACTCTTTTCTGAAGTTAGTAGTCCCGGGATTGTTTCTCCAACTAAATCCCGGATGGTTCTTCCAAGTGGGATTGTAGGTATTTCCTATAGGAGCAGAATTTACTGCGTCCACTTGTTCCATCTCTTCTGGGACAGTTAATATCCCATTACCATAACAATCACCACTGAAAGTGTGGTCCTTGGCAAAACTCGCAGACTTGGTATACTGACTGATGTTTTCCCTTGTTGGAAAGCATTCAGCTGATTAGTAATGCTGGCCTTCAGTGCCTCAAATTGATCATCAGTGGAGGCAACGACCGCATTTACTGGTTGCTTCTTAGCTCGGCCACTTGTGCGCCAATTCTTGCTGTTCCTGTAGAGTCTCTCCAGAGCGTTTCTAGCATCTACATCACTCATTCCATTGAAACCGCTCTGGGGATTGAGTCCATCAAGAATTTGCTTACCCATGTCTGACATACCCCCGTAAAATTGCTGAATCAGCAATGCCTCGGTAAGTCCATGTTGGGGGCAGAGCCTGAGTAGGTTCTTTGAATCTGTCCCAAGCTTCGATCACTGTCTCATCAGCAGCTTGAGTGAAACTAGACAGAGCCCTTCGATATTCTAGGACTCTTGCTGCAGAGTAGTACTCTTCTAGGAAGGCTTTGCTTAACTCGTCCCAAGAGGTGATGGAGTTAGTAGGTAGCTGGGCCAACCATCTCTTAGCTCTGTCCCTAAGTGAGTAGGGAAAAAGGTTGAGTTTAGTTATTTCTGCAGTATGATCTCCCTTGAGGCCTTCGCAGAGAGAAGAGAAATCAGATAGGTGTTCCAGCGGATTTCGGCTGCAGTTCCTCCAAACTGAACTCGATTTATAATCAGCTGGATCACATTAGGTTTAAGATCATAGCGAGGGTTCCCAGGGATTCGGATGGCAGATGAGACTGGGATAGTCTGTGGCTGGATGGATTCATAGGGTAGGTCTTTCAGCAGCCATTTCTGTTCTTCGCCTATTAGCTGTGCGAATGATTCGTTCAGGATTCTCAACTGGTGTTTCAAGGTTAGCTTCTGAAGATCGAGTCATGCAACTACAGAGAAGAACACGTTTTAGCCTGAGCAAACTGGTTAGTGGGTTACAGGGAGAGTGAAAACTTAAAAACTTGGAACAAAACAAAAAAACTACTCACAAGGAGAAAACACAAAGGATAGGGAAAAGAGAATAACTTACCATTTAAACAAGAAAAAGTACAATTTTTTTCGGATTTTTAGATTTTAAAAAAAAATTTCTTTTAATATTTTGAAAGCACGTAAATTCCCTCAATATGGTTCTAGAATAATTTTCTAAAATTTGATTATCCTAAATGTCTTAATTTCAGATAACATCTAAAATTAATTAGTTATGATAATCCTATATTTCGGAAACTGATTGTCTAACTGGTATAACATAAGTGTTAGTCTAAGGTCTAGATTACTACCGTTACCTATCATAAGTCTCTAGAATTTTGATCAGGAATCCTAAATTCATTATATTTCCCCGGCAACGGCGCCAAAAATCTGATGCGGTTTCCGACCGATATGCTAAATAGGTGTTATTTTACCCTATGTTGATTATGAATAATTAAGGACTGTGATTGACTAATTGTCACATTTAGTCTTATGGTGTCACTTAATCAGCCAGAACCTAAGGCAGAGTACCTATCGTGTAGCTAGTCTATTGGAAAGTATCTACGATTTTATTAATTTAATTATCGTACTCCCAGGGAAGTGGCAACGGCTTAGTAGTAACTAGCCTTTTATCCTAACTCCTATCTTATAATCCAGTTATGCAATCTTCATCAAATACTTTGATGAGAGGGTGATCCATTCTCCACTAGGTTTAAGTCTAATTAATCCTAAAAGTGTTTTAAAGATGAGTTCTGATTCTATGTTATACTGTTCCTATATGTTGATTGACCTATATTCGAGTGTTTTAGATATATCTTAGCCTGGAATGCAACTATGTTCTGTGTCTAAAGGTGTACCACATCTGAGGTCTCTACGCTACCGCCCCATCGTTAAGGTAAACGGCCCTACTCACGGCCCGGACTAAAGTCAGCAATGAACGGTACCCTATGTCACTTCGGGGTCATGCTGCTCGTCGCAAAACCGCCGGCATAACTCTCTACTCAGCCTACCTAGACTACTCTAACAAACAAGGTGTTCCGTTGGTTATTTTATCTAGTATGGCAGACACCAATACTAATTGATGCCTGTTAAACTAAACAGGTTATGATAGACCGTGGTTAGGAATTGTCTATAACCCTAGTTTTAGTTTAAAAGAGACTTACATTAGACATGCAGACATAATGAATATTTAGCAGGTGGCTATTTCCGGAAAAACATAAAAACTTCAACATATAACACAACTATTCATAAAATCGTAATCTGATATTCATAATTCATATTTAGAACAAAGCAATAACACATATAAGAGAGGGACATGGGGACCGATGCCATAAAGAAATCACCCTTTACGAAGTCTCGCCTACGGAGCGTACTGCTGTATATGTCGTATTGCTCGCCCTGACTCTGCTCACCAGAACCTTCGGAGGACGCTTCCTCAGCCTAGTAGCTAGACTTTACCTTACGTCCTGGGCTTAAGCCTAGCCTTGTGGACTGACTCTTCGAACGCCTAGAGCTCTCTTAGGATCTCCTAACGAAATCCCGGGTATTCTATGAATACCAGAAACGAACCTATCTATAGAAACCTAAGATCTGAGACTATTTCTCAGAAACTAAAACAAACACTAATAAGAAAGAAAACTAAGATCCGAGTCTCTGAGTGAGTTGTGTACTGGAAAATTGTACACTGGAAACCACTTAATGACTCAGATCGAGTGGAGAGGGATGAATTCAACTGCTGGAGGCCTGGGGTATTTATAGCAGCTTCCCGGAGTGAAAATCTCTGAAAAATTCGATGTGGGACAGCTTCTGGCGGCTCGGGACGCCCGTCTTGGTCTGTTGACCAGGTCGGGATGCCCGTCCCTAGTTCTGGACGCCCGTCCCTCTGGCTTGGCTTGGTCGGGACGCCCGTCCCGGACCTTTGACCGAGTCAACATTTCCAAAAATTGCGTTTTTACCCCAAAATTTGCTATTTTCGTCTACTTTGCACCTGACACTTCCAAAATCATAAAAACTGTGAAATTAAGTGAATAATGCACAATCAAGATCAAATTGCCCTTGATTTCACCCAAATTCATATGTAAAAACATGCTAAAAAGGTGATACGATTTTCGCGTATCAGGAATAATTGAAGACCTCTTAGTAAAGGTCGGAAAATTTGTATTTCCTGTGGATTTCATTGTCATGGACATGAATGGGGAAGGAGGAGTGCCCCTGATCCTAGGTCGACCATTTCTGGCTACCTCAAAGGCATTAATAGACGTCAGTAATGGTCAAATCAAGTTAAGGGTAGGAAATGATGACATCACTTTTGATCTAAATGAGACCCTTAGGTATCCCATGCATTTAGATGATACTTGTTTTTGTGTGGATGCCATGGAACACTTGATTGCAATTAACGTGACAGACCTATGCTCAAACTATCAAATTCTAAGTGAGGACTCCCTAGAATTAGAGGAACCTGAACTTAGCCCTTCCGAAAATGAAATTACTTCTGATAGTTTCACTGAGATAGGTGATGATGAGATGAAGAAAGAACGAACCTCGTTTAAAGATCCACCAGACCTGGAGCTGAAGGAACTGCCCACTCATCTGTGCTATGGATTCCTAGATGACAACAAGAAACTTCCCATTATTCTTGCAGTTGATCTGACTGCAGAACAAAAGAAGCTGACTGTGGACATGTGCAGAAAGCATAGAAGAGCCTTTGCCTACAAAATTGCGGATATCCCAGGTATTAATCCAAGCTTTTGTTCGCATAAGATTCTTCTAGAAAATGAGTATAAGCCATGTGTGCAACCTCAAAGGAGGTTGAATCCTAATGTGTGTGATGTTGTTAAGAAAGAAGTCATTAAACTGTTAGATGCAGGACTTATCTACCCTATCTCAGATAGTGAGTGGGTAAGCCCGGTGCAGGTAGTACCTAAGAAAGGCGGTATAACAGTTGTTAGGAATGAGCATAATGAACTAATCCCTACAAGAACTGTAACTGGTCATCGTGTATGCATAGACTATAGGAAACTAAATACGGCCACACGAAAAGATCACTTTCCCCTTCCTTTTGTTGACCAAATGTTAGAAAGATTATCTGGACACATGTTTTATTACTTTCTTGATGGGTTTTCTGGTTATTTTCAAATTCCTATTTCCCCTGAGGACCAGCATAAAACTACATTCACATGCCCTTTTGGAACATTTGCATATAGAAGGATGCCTTTTGGTTTATGTAATGCACCTGCTACATTTCAACGTTGTATGACTGCTATCTTTGAGGACATGTTAGGAAAATCTATGGAAGTATTTATGGATGACTTTTCTGTTTTTGGTAAATCATTTGAGGTTTGTCTAAAGAACTTGGAGTTAAAGTTGAAACGTTGTATAAAATCTAACCTGGTTTTAAATTGGGAAAAATGCCACTTCATGTGATACGCTAAAATCGTATCATATTTTTAGCATGTTTTTATGTATGTTTTAATGTGAAATTGAGAGTAAATGGACATTAATTGTTTACTATTTACTTGATTTCACGGTTTTTATGATTTTGGAAGTGTCAGGTGAAAAGTAGACGAAAACAGCAAATTCTGGGGCAAAAATGCAATTTTTGGAAATGTTGACCCGGTCAAAGGTCCGGGACGGGCGTCCCGAACCCGGGACGGGCGTCCCAACCCGGTCAAACCGCCAGGACGGGCGTCCTGAACTTGGTCAACGAAACAGGACGGGCATCCCGAACCGGGACGGGCGTCCCGAGCCGCCAGAAGCTGTCCCACATCGAATTTTTCAGAATTTTTCACTCCGGGAAGCTGCTATAAATACCCCAGGCCTCCAGCAGTTGAATTCATCCCTCTCCACTCGATCTGAGTCATTAAGTGGTTTCCAGTGTACAATTTTCCAGTACACAACTCACTCAGAGACTCGGATCTCAGTTTTCTTTCTTATTAGTGTTTGTTTTAGTTTCTGAGAAATAGTCTCAGATCTTAGGTTTCTATAGATAGGTTCGTTTCCGGTATTCATAGAATACCCGGGGTTTCGTTAGGAGACCCTAAGAGAGCTCTAGGCGTTCGAAGAGTCAGTCCACAGGGCTGGGCTTAAGCTGGGTATTAAGGTAAAGCCCAGTTACTAGGCTGAGGAAGCGTCCTCCGAAGGTTCTGGTGAGCAGAGTCAGAGGAGGCAGTACAACATATACAGCAGTACGCTCTGCGGCGAGACTACGTAAAGGGTGATTTCTTTATGGCATCAGTCCCCATACCCCTCTCTTATATGTTGTTATTGTTTTTTCTCTAAATACTTATTATGAACATCTGATTATGATTTTTATGAATAGTTGTTTTATATGTTGAAGTTGTTATATTTTTCCGGAAATAGCCACCTGCTAAATATTCACTATGTCTGCATGTTTAATGTGCTCTTTTAAACTAAAGTTAGGGTTATAGACAATTCCTAACCACGGTCTAATCATAACCTGTTTAGTTTAACAGGCATCAATTAGTATTGGTGTCTGCCATGCTAGATAAAATAACATGTTGAACACCCTGCCTGTTAAAGTAGTCTAGGTAGGGGCCGAGCTGAGTCCGATTATGCTGGCGGCTAGGGCAAGCGGTATGATCCCCGAAGTGACATAGGGCTTTCATGGATGCCTTCGTCCCGAACCGTGAGTAGGGCCGTCATTAAGGTAGGGCGGTTTATTAGAGACCTCGGATGTGGTACGCCTTTAGACACAGAACATAGTTGCAATCCAGGCTAAGATGCATCTAAAATACTCGAATATAGGTCAATCACATATAGGAACAGTATAACATAGAATCAGAATTTATCTTTAAAACACTTCTAGGGTTAATTAGACTTGAACCTAGTGGAGAATGGATCACCCTCTCATCAAAGTATTTGATGAAGATTGCATAACTGGATCATAAGATAAGAGTTAGGATAAGAGGCTAGTTACTACTAAGCCGTTGCCACTTCCCTGGGAGTACGATAATTAACTTAGTAAAATCGTAGATACTTTCCAATAGACTAGCTACACGATAGGTACTCTGCCTTAGATTCTGGCTGATTAAGTGACACCATAAGACTAAACGTGACAATTAGTCAATCACAGTCCTTAATTAATCATAATCGACATAGGGTAAAATAACACCTATTTAGTACGTCAACCGGAATCGCTATCAGATTTTTGGCGCCGTTGCCGGGGAAATATCATAATGAATTTAGGATTATTGGCCACAATTTTAGAGACTTATGATAGGTAACGGTAGTAACCTAGACTTTTGATTAACACTTATGTTATACCAGCTAGACAATCACTTTCCTGAATATAGGATTATCATAACTAATTAATTTTAGATAATATCTGGAATTAAGAGACTTAGGATAATCAAATTTTAGAAAATTATTCTAGAACCGTATTGAGGAAATTTACCTGCTTTCTAAATAAATTTTAAAACCCCTAAAAATACTTTTCTCGTTTTTCTTCACTTTCCTATGTTTGTTATTTGTTATTTCTAACCAGACTTTGCACTCAGAGATGAAGAGAACAAGAGCAGCTACTAACCAGGCAAAGAAAACAGAAAACCCTGACACTCCAGGACCAAAGAAGACGAAACCAGAAGGCCCCTCTAGACCCGCACCAGAAGTACCACGAGGGACTCTTCCTTCACAACCAGTAGAAGTAAACTCGAGCCCTGATGCCAGTGAACTAGTGAGACGATTCCTGAACACCCGTGGCATAGTCCCACGGAAGAAGATCCTTCTGAGGATACCTTTCCTCCTAGAGAAGTACCCCAGAGATCTCCAATTCACCCTCCTACCCAGAGAGTTCCTCTAAATCCACCCCCTACTGATCAAACCCAGAATTCACCGACCTCTCCTGCATACACCCCAACACCTCACGAGCGCACCCCTTCATCTGCGGGGAGTACTAACGGTTATTATTCACTGTTGTCCGTGCAGATAGACACACTAACTCAAAGGGTCTATGAGATGGACCAAGGGATTGCCAGCAGACTGTGTCATTTAGACCAACTCAGTCTGAACATCACAACTAACGTAGACCGACTCAGAGCCACGGTCAATCTCCAGGAGAACCAAGGTGCACAACTACTCCGAGAGATGGCTGATCTACGCAGTGAGCAAAACAGGCAGAGGGATGAGATGCGAACAATACGCATAGAAATGCGAAGCATTCGGACAGAACTACAGGAGATCAGAGACAGGATTCGTTAAAAAGGGAAGATTCTTTTACTTTTATTTTCAGCAATAAATTCGTTTGAACTGAAACTTGAATAATTGACCCATATTTTTCTATTTTTCAAACATTTTCTAAAGGGTCCTTTATTTTCAACAATTTTCTTCAGACATTTTATTTCTATGAAAAACGAAAATTTTGCAATTACAGTTTATTTTTTTCATTACTAAATTGTATAAATTCAAATTTTTGTTTTTCTTGCTGAATTTAAATAGGAATAAAATTAGGGTGGTATGATTTTCGAAAAAGTGAGACTGAGGAATTTTTGCATAGAGTGTTTTTAACAACTTCTGAATTTCATTGGATAAACAGGAAGCCTTGTTAAAAATTAGGATTATTTTTTGGTATACTGAGATTTGCAGGAATTAAAAAAATAATAAATAAATTTTCGGAATTGGCACGCGTCCCGAGGCAACCCGGGACGGGCGTCCTGGTTCTGGACGGGCGTCCAGCGGGACGGGAGTCCTGCCTCCGGGACGGGCGTCCCGAAGGCCTCCCCTTCTATAAAATCTCAATTTTTTCATTTTTTTCCTCAAAATTCACTTCCAAAAATCCACCTCTCTCAAAAACTCTCTCTCTTTTTTTGGCAAACTTTTCAAATTTAAAATTTCAAATTTCCCTCCAAAATTTAAATTTTAAATTTCCTTCCAAATTCGAATTTCCCTCCAAAATTCGAATTTCCCGCCAAAAATTTCGAAATCTTTCCCTAGCCTAATTTCACCCTTTTGAATTCAAATTCACCTCCAGAATTCGAATTCGAACCTTCCTTCCTACCTAAACTCCCCAAAAGTCTCTCAAACACTTTCAAACCAAATGGCTGCCAAACGTGCTCGTACCCATCCACTATGACAGTTACCTCAGTGACACATCCTTTTATGCTGTTTCCCTCCAGCACAGCATATCAGGAGAGATGCACTGGGTACATCGGACGCACGATTCTGACGGGCAGAACGCTGGATTGGGCAGCAGTACAGACACTGGGAGTAGAGGCTGAGATCAGACGCATACTCGATGTACTACCCTACAGTCGAGTATTCATCGTCACAGAGCCCACGTACCTGGAGCTGGTATGTGAGTTCTATGCATCCTTTGCATGCCACCAGGAGCAGATCACATTCCGCTTAGGCGGAATAGATCGGTCGATGAGCATGGCCGAGTTCGGCATCGCTTTGGGTATCTGGCAGAGAGAGGAGCTGGATACGCCCGCCTACACCACAGCAGTTCGGGACTTCACTTCTGCAGATGTCTCCACTGCTTGGGCTCAGATCTGTATGACGGGTGTTCCCTACCAGCATGGCTTTGCGAAAGCCACAGGTATCTATCCTGCTCTTCGCTACTTACATGCCATTATTGCACACACTTTGTCAGGACGACGGACGGCCCCCGGGAATGTCACCCAGATGGAGACATTCCTCTTGGCCAACATGCATATGGGATCTACAGTAGAGATGGCTCGACTTATCACAGTCATCATGCGGGGTTTTGCTACGGACACTCGGAAACAGTGTCTGGGGCTCGGGCCATTCATCACCAGGATAGCCCGCTACCTGGAGTTGGACATAGAGGGCTCGGAGCTTACTCTGGTCGCCCCAACCACTATTCCCACAGACGTTACCATCCTACGGAACATGGGAATGGTTGTCCGGGATGCGAGCGACCGCTACAACCACCACCACAGAGCAGCCAGGACAGGCTTCGGCATCAGAAGCAGCTCCACCGCATATCCATCCATCCGAGACGTTCGTGCCACGTACTGCCTTCGAACGACACATGTCGCACGGATTGGCAGAACTATCGGCACGATACAGTCGAGACATGGACCGGATCGACAGACGGCTGGCAATGATGGATGACAGGATTGACAGACGACTGGCGGTGATGGATGACAGGATCGCCATGATCACCAGTAGGATTGAGGAGTTACATCAGCAGACTGCCCGAGTAGCGGAGAACTTCGAGTTTGACTTAACAGACCTCGGTCCACTGGATGGCGACCCGCCGGGTTCTTAGTCTCTCTCTCCCCTTCTTTTCTTTCTTTTTCTTTTGTCTTTTGTTTATCTTGTTCTTTGTGTATGTCTGGGCTGTATGACTATGAATCTTTGTACAAAATTGATTTATATGACATACAGAATTGTTGCATTATTCTGTCTTTTCTTGTTTTTTTATTATGTTTTGTCTTCAAATAAGTGTGGGGTAATTAGCTATGCATGAACACTGAGGACAGTGCCAAACTTAAGTGTGGGGTAGCAGTGCACCGTGCACTGTAGCAGTTTGAAGCAGTTTGAAAAAAAAAATTTCGCATGCTTTTGCTTGTTTTCCCTGTATTTTCACACCCTTCCAAAATTTTTCAAAAATTTTTCTGTCTTTCAGACTTCTAATGCAGTATGCTTGGTTAAACAAATTGCTTATGTCTATGATATGTAGGTAGTTGTTATGGTTAGTAGGAGATAGTCGATAGCTATCTTGGACTAATTGATTAGGAATAGGGAATTCCTGATAACTGAGCACAACCTTGTCTGGATTAGAGACCTCAACCAATTGCCCATTCGAGACTTACTAGATAAAATTAGACCAGTTGTGGATATATTGGCAGTTAGAATGACTAGATGAGACTCTGAGCTAAAAGTGAAAAGAACTTAAGGAAGTTAATTACAATAGGGTAGTTTGCCAGCGGCCTTCGCTACTCGAGCACCACTCCTTCGGGGAACTTAAAGCCTGATGCCCTAAGGTCGTGTAGATCTGGGAGTCATCGGAGTGGGACTCGCTACATGGGTAGTTGAAGTTGACGTGTTCTAAGCAAACTCGAAATACCCTGAATCTATAAAGAAAATAACTAAGTGCTAAAACATTAAAAATCTGATCACCTCAAAGCTCAGAACTCAGAAAGTTATCTGTTGTCAGTATGTCTAGCGATAGGTCAAAGTATTATCTGGTAGCAGTTAAGAAAGAGTTCATTGTGTTGACTATCTGGTCTAGACTAGTACACACACTACACATCAGGAAGACCCTGTGACTAAGAAAAAGTCCAACCTAGTTGTTGATTTGTTTTCTGCCTGATCATAACAAACTACTAGAGACATGTGAGACCTTGTCATAGCAACCTAACCAATCAGACCTGTGTTAAGAATTGTCTGAAGAATTTTTGGAATAAAAACATGATTAGGAATTTAAGTGACTGCACTACGGTTTAAAATCACTAACTCCATGTAGACTTTGCTTGAGGACAAGCAAAAAGCTAAGTGTGGGGTTATCTGATACGCTAAAATCGTATCACATTTTTAGCATGTTTTTATGTATGTTTTAATGTGAAATTGAGAGTAAATGGACATTAATTGTTTACTATTTACTTGATTTCACGGTTTTTATGATTTTGGAAGTGTCAGGTGAAAAGTAGACGAAAACAGCAAATTCTGGGGCAAAAACGCAATTTTTGGAAATGTTGACCCGGTCAAAGGTCCGGGACGGGCGTCCCGACCCGGTCAAACCGCCAGGACGGGCGTCCTGAACCGGGACGGGCGTCCCGAACCTGGTCAACGAATCAGGACGGGCGTCCCGAGCCGCCAGAAGCTGTCCCACATCGAATTTTTCAGAATTTTTCACTCCGGGAAGCTGCTATAAATACCCCAGGCCTCCAGCAGTTGAATTCATCCCTCTCCACTCGATCTGAGTCATTAAGTGGTTTCCAGTGTACAATTTTCCAGTACACAACTCACTCAGAGACTCGGATCTCAGTTTTCTTTCTTATTAGTGTTTGTTTTAGTTTCTGAGAAATAGTCTCAGATCTTAGGTTTCTATAGATAGGTTCGTTTCCGGTATTCATAGAATACCCGGGGTTTCGTTAGGAGACCCTAAGAGAGCTCTAGGCGTTCGAAGAGTCAGTCCACAGGGCTGGGCTTAAGCTGGGTATTAAAAGCCCAGTTACTAGGCTGAGGAAGCGTCCTCCGAAGGTTCTGGTGAGCAGAGTCAGAGGAGGCAGTACAACATATACAGCAGTACGCTCTGCGGCGAGACTACGTAAAGGGTGATTTCTTTATGGCATCAGTCCCCATACCCCTCTCTTATATGTTGTTATTGTTTTTCTCTAAATACTTATTATGAACATCTGATTATGATTTTATGAATAGTTGTTTTATGTTGAAGTTGTTATATTTTTCCGGAAATAGCCACCTGCTAAATATTCACTATGTCTGCATGTTTAATGTGCTCTTTTAAACTAAAGTTAGGGTTATAGACAATTCCTAACCACGGTCTAATCATAACCTGTTTAGTTTAACAGGCATCAATTAGTATTGGTGTCTGCCATGCTAGATAAAATAACATGTTGAACACCCTGCCTGTTAAAGTAGTCTAGGTAGGGGCCGAGCTGAGTCCGATTATGCGGCGGCTAGGGCAAGCGGTATGATCCCCGAAGTGACATAGGGCTTTCATGGATGCCTTCGTCCCGAACCGTGAGTAGGGCCGTCATTAAGGTAGGGCGGTTTATTAGAGACCTCGGATGTGGTACGCCTTTAGACACAGAACATAGTTGCAATCCAGGCTAAGATGCATCTAAAATACTCGAATATAGGTCAATCGACATATAGGAACAGTATAACATAGAATCAGAATTTATCTTTAAAACACTTCTAGGGTTAATTAGACTTGAACCTAGTGGAGAATGGATCACCCTCTCATCAAAGTATTTGATGAAGATTGCATAACTGGATCATAAGATAAGAGTTAGGATAAGAGGCTAGTTACTACTAAGCCGTTGCCACTTCCCTGGGAGTACGATAATTAACTTAGTAAAATCGTAGATACTTTCCAATAGACTAGCTACACGATAGGTACTCTGCCTTAGATTCTGGCTGATTAAGTGACACCATAAGACTAAACGTGACAATTAGTCAATCACAGTCCTTAATTAATCATAATCGACATAGGGTAAAATAACACCTATTTAGTACGTCAACCGGAATCGCTATCATCATGGTAAAAGAGGGAATCGTTTTAGGACATAAGATCTCACACCTAGGTATGGAAGTAGATAAGGCAAAAATTGAAGTTATTTCAAAACTACCTCCTCCCAAAAATGTGAGAGCCGTTAGGAGTTTTTTGGGACACGCTGGCTTTTATCGTAGGTTTATAAAAGATTTTTCATTAATAGCCAGACCGTTGACCAATTTACTCGGAAAAGATGTTCCATTTGTCTTTGATGAGAAATGTCTAAAAGCTTTTAATAGACTTAAGGAACTCTTAACTACTGCACCTATTATGACGTCACCAGACTGGAGTCTACCTTTTGAGCTTATGTGTGATGCTAGTGACTATGCAGTAGGAGTAGTTTTAGGACAAAGACATGATAAGAAATTCCATGTGATATATTATGCTAGTAAAACCTTAACTGATGCTCAGGAAAATTACACTACAACAGAAAAGGAATTATTAGCAGTAGTATATGCATTTGATAAGTTTCGATCTTATCTAGTCCTGTCTAAAACTATTGTTTATACTGATCATTCTGCACTAAAATACTTGTTCAATAAAACTGACGCAAAACCAAGATTGATTAGATGGGTTTATTGCTTCAAGAATTTGACATAGAAATTCGGGATAAGAAGGGGCAGAAAACTTAGCCGCAGACCACTTGTCTAGGCTAGAAAATCCAACCCTGGAAGCCATTGATGAAACAATCATATCTGATAAATTCCCGGATGAGAATTTATGCACGTTGTTTTGCTGTCTTCTCACCCCCTTGGTTTGCAGATATAGCAAATTACTTGGCAACCCGACTCTCCCTAGTGATATCACTGCTCAACAAAGAAAAAAGTTCTTTGCTGACCTGAAATATTATATTGGGAAGATCCTTTTCTATTCGAATATGTGCAGATCAGATGATCAGAAGGTGTGTATCTCAAGAAGAAGGTTTCCAAATTCTGGAACATTGTCACTGCGGGACCAACAGGCGGTCACTTAGCTGCAGCTAATACTGCCGAAAAGTATTAGAAGCAGGCTTTTACTGGCCAACAATATTCAAAGAGCCGCAGCATTTCAGGATCGTGCGAGCCTGTCAGAAAGGCGGGACCATATCTTCTCGAGACAGTCTACCCCAACAGGTAATCCAAAGTGTAGAAATATTTGACATATGGGGTATAGATTTCATGGGTCCGTCCTTCCTCTTTTGGTATGAAGTAATCATAGTAGCTGCTGTAGAATATTTTTCAAAATGGCCTGAAGCACAGGCCCTACCTACTAATGATTCTAGAGCCGTATGCAGATTCCTTAAGCAGATTTTCACCAGGTTTGGATGTCCAAAAGCCCTAATCAGTGATCGAGGTACGCACTTCTGCAATTCTCAATTGCAAAAGGTACTCAGCAGAGTACGGAGTTCAGCATCGCATTTCCACAGCCTACCATCCCCAAAACCAATGGACAGGCTGAGGTAACCAATAGGGGAATAAAGAGAATCTTAGAAAAGACTTGGGGTGTTAACCGAAGGATTGGGCCAATAAGCTGGAGGACGCATTATGGGCCTTCCGTAAGCATACAAGACCACTACAGGATTCTCACCCTATCGATTAGTCTATGGAAAAGCATGTCACCTTCCGTTTGAACTTGAACACAGAGCTTATTGGGCGGTACAAAAGTGCACCTCGACGATTAAATTAACTAAGGAACGCCGGATTCTACAAACTCAATGAATTGGATGAGTGGAGGCTCAAAGCCTATGAAAACTCACACCAATTCAAGATGACAAGTAAACTCCGGATGACAGGCGACTCAGAACCCAGAAGATTTTTGAACCAGGAGATAAGGTATTACTATACAACTCACGGTTAAGATTGTTCCCAGGAAAGTGCGTAGCTGTTGGTCAGGACCATTCACAATCACGAAAGTATCACCTTTCGGAGCATGTGACATCATGGATTCTGATGGCATTATTCAAAAAGTAACGGACAACGCCTGAAGATTTACAAAGGTCGTTTGACTCGTCCGAGCAGACTGTGTACTTCACAGACTAAGGGAGTATCTCTTCATTTTATTCTTGTTTGTTATTTCTATGTTCCTTCTTACCCGTAGTTAGTGAATAGTGTGGGTAAGAATCTTTTCTGTTTATTTCTTATTTTCAAATAAGTGTGGGGTAAAGATATGCATGAACCTGAGGACGTGCCAGACTTAAGTGTGGGGTAGCAGTGCACGGTGCACTGTAGCAGTTTGCAAAAAATTTCGCCATGATTTTGCTTGTTTTCACATACTTTCACACCTCCCTTCCAAAAAAAAATTTCAAAACTTTTCCGTCTTTCAGACGTCTAAATGCGTATGCTTGGTTAAACAAATTGCTTATGTCTATGATGTAGGTAGTATGTTATGGTTAGTAGGAGATAATTGATAGCTATCTTGGACTAATTGATTAGGAATAGGGAATTCCTGATAACTGAGCACAACTTTGTCTGGATTAGAGACCTCAACCAATTACCTGTTCGAGACTTAACTAGATAAAATTAGACCAGTTGTAGACGTTTTGACAATTAGAATAACTGGATGAGACTCTGAGCTAAAAGTGAAAGGAAACAAAAGAAGTTAATCAAAGTAGGGTAGTTTGCCAGCGGCCTTCGCTACTCGAGCACCACTCCTTCGGGGAATTTAAAGCCTGATGCCTAAGGTCGTGTAGATCTGGGAGTCATCGGAGTGGGACTCGCTACATGGTAGTTGAAGTTGACGTGTTCTAAGCAGACTAAATACCCAAATCTATAAAAAAATAACTAAATGCTAAAACATTAAAAATCTGATCACCAAAGCTCAGAACTCAAAAAGTTGTCTGTTGTTAATATGTCTAGCGATAGGTCGAAGTCTTATCTGGTAGTAGTTAAGACAAGAGTACATTGTGTTGACTATCTGGTCTGGACTAGTACACACACTACACATCAGGAAGACCCTGTGACTAAGAAAAAAGACCAACCTAGTTGTTGATTTGTTTTCTGCCTGATCATAACAAGCTACTAAAAACATCTGAGACCTTGTCATAGCAACCTAACCAGACAGACTGTATTAAGACTTGTCTGAAGAATTTTTGGAATAAAAACATGACTAGGAATTTAAGTAACTTCAGGTAGACTTTGCTTGAGGACAAGCAAAAGGCTAAGTGTGGGGTTATCTGATACGCGAAAATCGT
>JAPHNG010000072.1:0-17500 GCA_027405835.1 Asclepias syriaca
CATCCTTTTATGCTGTTTCCCTCCAGCACAGCATATCAGGAGAGATGCACTGGGTACATCGGACGCACGATTCTGACGGGTAGAACGCTGGATTGGGCAGCAGTACAGACACTGGGAGTAGGGGCTGAGGTCAGACGCATACTCGATGTACTACCCTACAGTCGAGTATTCATCGTCACAGAGCCCACGTACCTGGAGCTAGTATGTGAGTTCTATGCATCCTTTGCATGCCACCAGGAGCAGATCACATTCCGCTTAGGCGGAATAGATCGGTCGATGAGCATGGCCGAGTTCGGCATCGCTTTGGGTATCTGGCAGAGAGAGGAGCTGGATACGCCCGCCTACACCACAGCAGTTCGGGACTTCACTTCTGTAGATGTCTCCACTGCTTGGGCTCAGATCTGACGACGGACGGCCCCCGGGAATGTCACCCAGATGGAGACATTCCTCTCGGCCAACATGCATATGGGATCTACAGTAGAGATGGCTCGACTTATCACAGTCATCATGCGGGGTTTTGCTACGGACACTCGGAAACAGTGTCTGGGGCTCGGGCCATTCATCACCAGGATAGCCCGCTACCTGGAGTTGGACATAGAGGGCTCGGAGCTTACTCTGGTCGCCCCAACCACTATTCCCACAGACGTTACCATCCTACGGAACATGGGAATGGTTGTCCGGGATGCGAGCGGCCGCTACACCATCCACACAGAGCAGCCAGGACAGGCTTCGGCATCAGAAGCAGCTCCACCGCATATCCATCCATCCGAGACGTTCGTGCCACGTACTGCCTTCGAACGACACATGTCACACGGATTGGCAGAACTATCGGCACGATACAGTCGAGACATGGACCGGATCGACAGACGGCTGGCAATGATGGATGACAGGATTGACAGACGACTGGCGGTGATGGATGACAGGATCGCCATGATCACCAGTAGGATTGAGGAGATACATCAGCAGACTGCCCGAGTAGCGGAGAACTTCGAGTTTGACCTAACAGACCTCGGTCCACTGGATGGCGACCCGCCGGGTTCTTAGTCTCTCTCTCCCCTTCTCTTCTTTCTTTTTCTTTTATCTTTTGTTTATCTTGTTCTTTGTGTATGTCTGGGCTGTATGACTATGAATCTTTGTACAAAATTGATTTATATGACATACAGAATTGTTGCATTATTTTTTTTTCTTGTTTTATTATGTTTTATTTCTTGTTTTCAAATAAGTGTGGGGTAATTAGCTATGCATGAACACTGAGGACAGTGCCAAACTTAAGTGTGGGGTAGCAGTGCACAGTGCACTGTAGCAGTTTGAAGCAGTTTGAAAAAAAATTTTCGCATGCTTTTGCTTGTTTTCCCTGTATTTTCACACCCTTCCAAAAAAATTTCAAAATTTTTCCGTCTTTCAGACTTCTAAATGCAGTATGCTTGGTTAAACAAATTGCTTATGTCTATGATATGTAGGTAGTATGTTATGGGTAGTAGGAGATAATTGATAGCTATCTTGGACTAATTGATTAGGAATAGGGAATTCCTGATAACTGAGCACAACCTTGTCTGGATTAGAGACCTCAACCAATTGCCTATTCGAGACTTAACTAGATAAAATTAGACCAGTTGTGGATATATTGGCAGTTAGAATGACTAGATGAGACTCTGAGCTAAAAGTGAAAAGAACTTAAGGAAGTTAATTACAATAGGGTAGTTTGCCAGCGGCCTTCGCTACTCGAGCACCACTCCTTCGGGGAACTTAAAGCCTGATGCCCTAAGGTCGTGTAGATCTGGGAGTCATCGGAGTGGGACTCGCTACATGGGTAGTTGAAGTTGACGTGTTCTAAGCAAACTCGAAATACCCTGAATCTATAAAGAAAATAACTAAGTGCTAAAACATTAAAAATCTGATCACCAAAGCTCAGAACTCAGAAAGTTATCTGTTGTCAGTATGCCTAGCGATAGGTCGAAGTATTATCTGGTAGCAGTTAAGATAAGAGTTCATTGTGTTGACTATCTGGTCTAGACTAGTACACACACTACACATCAGGAAGACCCTGTGACTAAGAAAAAAGTCCAACCTAGTTGTCGATTTATTTTCTGCCTGATTATAACAAACTACTAGAAACATTTGAGACCTTGTCATAGCAACCTAACCAGTCAGACCTGTGTTAAGAATTGTCTGAAGAATTTTTGGAATAAAAACATGATTAGGAATTTAAGTGACTGCACTACGGTTTAAAATCACTAACTCCATGTAGACTTTGCTTGAGGACAAGCAAAAAGCTAAGTGTGGGGTTATCTGATACGCGAAAATCGTATCACATTTTTAGCATGTTTTTATATATGTTTTAATGTGAAATTGAGAGTAAATTGACATTAATTGTTTACTATTTACTTGATTTCACGGTTTTTATGATTTTGGAAGTGTCAGGTGAAAAGTAGACGAAAACAGCAAATTCTGGGGCAAAAACGCAATTTTTGGAAATGTTGACCCGGTCAAAGGTCCGGGACGGGCGTCCCGACCCGGTCAAACCGCCAGGACGGGCGTCCTGAACCAGGACGGCCGTCCCAAACTTGGTCAACGAATCAGGACGGGCGTCCCGAACCGGGACGGGCGTCCCGAGCCACCAGAAGCTGTCCCACATCGAAGTTTTCAGAATTGTTCACTCCGGGAAGCTGCTATAAATACCCCAGGCCTCCAGCAGTTGAAATCATCCCTCTCCACTCGATCTGAGTCATTAAGTGGTTTCCAGTGTACAGTTTTCCAGTACACAACTCACTCAGAGACTCGGATCTCAGTTTTCTTTCTTATTAGTGTTTTGTTTTAGTTTCTGAGAAATAGTCTCAGATCTTAGGTTTCTATAGATAGGTTCATTTCCGGTATTCATAGAATACCCGGGGTTTCGTTAGGAGACCCTAAGAGAGCTCTAGGCGTTCGAAGAGTCAGTCCACAAGGCTAGGCTTAAGCCCAGGACGTAAGGTAAAGTCTAGCTACTAGGCTGAGGAAGCGTCCTCCGAAGGTTCTGGCGAGCAGAGTCAGGGCGGGCAATACGACGTATACAGCAGTACGCTCTGTAGGCGAGACTAAGTAAAGGGTGATTTCTTTATGGCATCAGTCCCCATACCCCTCTCTTATATTTTTTATTGCTTTGTCCTAAACATCAATTATGAATATCAGATTATGATTTTATGAATAGTTGTTTTGTAGTTGAAGTTATTATGTTTTTCCGGAAATAGCCACCTGCTAAATAATTTATGTCTGCATGTCTAATGTAGTTTCTTTTAAACTAAATAGGGTTATAGACAATTCCTAACCACGGTCTATTCATAACCTGTTTAGTTTAACAGGCATCAATTAGTATTGGTGTCTGCCATACTAGATAAAATAACATGCTGAACACCTGGCTTGTTAGAGTAGTCTAGGTAGGCGGAGTAGAGCGTTATGCCAGCGATTACGAGCCTTCAGAGTGATCCCCGAAAGTGACATAGGGCTTTCATAACTGTCTTTGTTCATACCGTGAGTAGGGCCGTTTACCTTAATGATAGGGGGCGGTAGCATAGAGACTCAGATGTGGTACACCTTTAGGCACAGAACATAGTTGCATTCCAGGCTAAGATATATCTAAAACACTCGAATATAGGTCAATCAACATATAGGAACAGTATAACATAGAATCAGAACTTATCTTTAAAACACTTCTAGGGTTAATTAGCTTGAACTAGTGGAGAATGGATCACCCTCTCATCAAAGTATTTGATGAAGATTGCATAACTGGATCATAAGATAAGAGTTAGGATAAGAGGCTAGTTACTACTAAGCCGTTGCCACTTCCCTGGGAGTACGATAATTAACTTAGTAAAATCGTAGATACTTTCCAATAGACTAGCTACACGATAGGTACTCTGCCTTAGATTCTGGCTGATTAAGTGACACCATAAGACTAAACGTGACAATTAGTCAATCACAGTCCTTAATTAATCATAATCGACATAGGGTAAAATAACACCTATTTAGTACGTCAACCGGAATCGCATCAGTACTGCTGCCCAATCCAACGTTCTGCCCGTCAGTATCGTGCGTCCGATGTACCCAGTGCATCTCTCCTGATATGTTGTGCTGGAGGGAAACATCATAAAAGGATGTGCCACTGAGGTAACTGCCATAGTGGATGGGGTACGAGCACGTTTGGCAGCCATTTGGTTTGAAAGTGTTTGAGAGACTTTTGGGGAGTTTAGGTAGGAGGGAAGGTTCGAATTCAAATTCTGGAGGTGAAATTGAATTCCAAAGGATGAAATTAGGCTAGGGAAAGATTTTGAAATTTTTGGCGGGAAATTCGAATTTTGGAGGGAAATTCGAATTGGAAGGAAATTTAAAATTTAAATTTGGAGGGGGAATTTGAATTTTAAATTTGAAAAGTTTGCCAAAGGTTAAAGAGAGAGTTATTTGAGAGAGGTGGATTTTGGAAGTGAATTTTGAGGGAAAAATGAAAAAATTGAGATTTTATAGAAGGGAGGCCTTCGGGACGCCCGTCCCGGAGGCAGGACTCCCGTCCCTGGACGCCCGTCCCGGGTTGCCTCGGGACGCGTGCCAATTCCGAAATTTTTTTCTAATTCCTGCAAATCTCAGTATAACCAAAAATAATCATAATTTTTACAAGGCTTCATGTTTATCCAATGAAATTCAGAAGTTAAAAAAACTCTATGCAAAAATTCCTCAGTCTCACTTTTCGAAAATCATACTACCCTAATCTTGTTCCTATTTAATTCAGCAAGAAAAACAAAAAATTGAGTTTATACAATTTAGTTAATGAAAAAATAAACTGTAATTGCAAAATTTTCGTTTTCATAGAAATAAAATGTGAAGAAAATTGTTGAAAATAAAGGACCCTTTAAAAATGTTTGAAAAATAGAAAAATATGGGTCAATTATTCAAGTTTAGTTCAAACGAATTATTTGTGAAATAAAAGTAAAAGAATCTTCCCTTTTTAACGACTCCTGTCTCTGATCTCCTGTAGTTCTGTTCGAATGTTTAGCATCTCTTGCAGTTCTGCTTGTATGTTGCGCATTTCCTCCTGCTGGTTCCTTTGTTCCTTCAAGATTTCCATCATCTCTCGGAGTAATTGCACATTTTGGCGTTCTATTGTGGTTCTGAGTTGGGTTACTTCAGAACTTAAGGTTAGAACAGCCTGATATGATCGTCTTAGTCCGCTCGGTATTGTCTGAGTCATAGCGCTTATCTTGTGAGATATAGCATCTACTCGGGCAGCCAAGGCTGATTGAGAACTGTCAGTGCTATCCTCTGATGAAGGTGGTTGGTCGTTAGGTGCGGGGGATGCAGGAGTATATTCAGGAGATTTCGGGGTGTACTCGGGAGATTTAGGAGTATATTTGGGAGAAGCAGGAGTGTATTCGGGAGAGGCAGGAGTGTATTCGGGAGAAGCAGGAGTGTATTCGGGAGAAGAAGGAATTGTTTGGATTTCTGGGGAAGTGTTATGTTCTACTTCGTCCAGAGTATCCTGGGCTCTTGTTCCCTTCATTTCTGAGTGCAAAGTCTGGTTAAAAATAACAAATAACAAACATAGGAAAGTGAAACAAGAAAGTAAGGAAAATATTTTTATGGATTTTGATTTATTTAGAAAGCAGGTAAATTTCCTCAATATGGTTCTAGAATAATTTTCTAAAATTTGATTATCCTAAGTCTCTTAATTTCAGATGACATCTAAAATTAATTAGTTATGATAATCCTATATTTAGGAAACTGATTGTCTAACTAGTATAAGATAAGTGTAGGTCTAAGGTCTAGGTTACTACCGTTACCTATCATAAGTCTCTAGAATTGTGGCCAATAATCCTAAATTCATTATGATATTTCCCCGGCAACGGCGCCAAAAATCTGATGCGATTCCGGTTGACGTACTAAATAGGTGTTATTTTACCCTATATCGATTATGATTAATTAAGGACTGTGCTTGACTAATTGTCACGTTTAGTCTTATGGTGTCACTTAATCAGCCAGAATCTAAGGCAGAGTACCTATCGTGTAGCTAGTCTATTGGAAAGTATCTACGATTTTACTAAGTTAATTATCGTACTCCCAGGGAAGTGCCAACGGCTTAGTAGTAACTAGCCTCTTATCCTAACTCTTATCTTATGATCCAGTTATGCAATCTTCATCAAATACTTTGATGAGAGGGTGATCCATTCTCCACTAGGTTCAAGTCTAATTAACCCTAGAAGTGTTTTAAAGATAAGTTCTGATTCTATGTTATACTGTTCCTATATGTTGATTCACCTATATTCAAGTGTTTTAGATATATCTTAGCCTGGAATGCAACTATGTTCTGTGTCTAAAGGTGTACCACATCTGAGTCTCTATGCTACCGCCCCCTATCATTAAGGTAAATGGCCCTACTCACGGTACGAACAAAGACAGTTATGAAAGCCCTATGTCACTTTCGGGGATCACTCTGAAGGCTCGTAATCGCTGGCATAATGCTCTACTCAGCCTACCTAGACTACTCTAACAAGCCAGGTGTTCAGCATGTTATTTATCTAGTATGGCAGACACCAATACTAATTGATGCCTGTTAAACTAAACAGGTTATGAATAGACCGTGGTTAGGAATTGTCTATAACCCTATTTTAGTTTAAAAGAAACTACATTAGACATGCAGACATATGATTATTTAGCAGGTGGCTATTTCCGGAAAAACATAATAACTTCACAACAACAAACAACTATTCATAAATCATAATATGATATTCATAATTGATGTTTAGGACAAAGCAATAAAACATATAAGAGAGGGGTATGGGGACTGATGCCATAAAGAAATCACCGTTTACTTAGTCTCGCCTACAGAGCGTACTGCTGTATACGTCGTATTACTCGCCCTGACTCTGCTCGCCAAAACCTCGGAGGACGCTTCCTTCCTCTAGTAGCTAGACTTTACCTTACGTCCTGGGCTTAAGCCTAGCCCTGTGGACTGACTCTTCGAACGCCTAGAGCTCTCTTAGGATCTCCTAACGAAATCCCGGGTATTCTATGAATACCGGAAACGAACCTATCTATAGAAACCTAAGATCTGAGACTATTTCTCAGAAACTAAAACAAAACACTAATAAAAAGAAACTGAGATCCGAGTCTCTGAGTGAGTGTTACTGGAAAACTGTACACTGGAAACCACTTAATGACTCAGATCGAGTGGAGAGGGATGAATTCAACTGCTGGAGGCCTGGGGTATTTATAGCAGCTTCCCGGAGTGAAAATCTCTGAAAATTCGATGTGGGACAGCTTCTGGCGGCTCGGGACGCCCGTCCCGGACCTTTGACCGGGTCAACATTTCCAAAAATTGCATTTTTGCCCCAGAATTTGCTGTTTTCGTCTACTTTTCACCTGACACTTCCAAAATCATAAAAACCGTGAAATCAAGTAAATAGTAAACAATTAATGTCAATTTACTCTCAATTTCACATTAAAACATACATAAAAACATGCTAAAAATATGATACGATTTTCGCGTATCAGTAATCCCCACCACCGCCGATAACCCCCCAGGATCCGGTACAGCCCACCATCACATCATCAACCTTATAGATAACCTCACCCACACGTCCGACCTACCTCCTCCAAAACGGGTAAAATCCACCGCATCTGATAACACAACCGACACTCCTTTAATAATCTCCTTACACATACAGTCCTTTTTCGTCCGGCGTATATTAATAGACACCGGTAGCTCCGCCAACATCATGTACTACGAAACCTGGAAAAAAATGCACCTCGACGACAGTCTAATACAACCTTATTCTACACCAATTATCGACTTTTCCGGTACCACCACCCACCCCCGAGGCACCGCCCATCTGTCACTCCAATGGGGCCCACCTTCACACCCACAGCAACACACCGCAACTTTCGTCATCGTCGACTCCCCAGCCCCCTACAACGTCATCCTTGGACGCCCAGCGCTAAACGCGATGCAGGCACAAATCCGCACATACAACAACGACATAATAATGACATTACCTTCCAGCCCTTGGATTATTCCCGGAGACAAACCAGTCCAACAAACTTGCTACTTCACCAATATCAAACAATCCAAGTCTCCAAACATTCCCCCTGATAACCCCGACCGATCCCTGACCCCCGTCGACCAATTCGAAACCTTCGGCATCGATGCCACACACCCAGAACGCAAGATCAAAATAGGCACATCCATCCCGAATCCTCTGCAACGACAAATCCTAGAGCTAGCGGCAGAATTTTCTAACATCTTTGCCTGGACACCCACAGACCTCGGGGCGATTCCCCGATCCTTCATGGAACATAAGCTAGGCATTCCTCCTTCAGCCAAACCCGTAACCCAAAAACCCCGTTCCTTCAACACCACAAAACAAGCCATTATCCAAAAAGAAATAGCAGAGCTACTTGAAGCTGATGTCATTCGAAGAGTTCAATTCCCTCAATGGCTAGCCAACCCAGTCGTCGTACCAAAGCCAGGCGGCAAATGGAGAGTTTGCATCGATTTCACCTCACTCAATAAAGCCATCCCCAAAAAACCGTATCCTCTCCCCCGAACAGATATACTTGCCGACGCCACAGCTGGATACGACTTATTATCATTTCTAGACGCTCACAGAGGATACCACCAGATCCTTATGGCAGAAGCCGACGAAGAAAAAACCGCTTTCGTCACACCCGAAGGACTTTTCTGTTATAAACGCATGCCTTTCGGACTCAAAAACGCAGGCGCCGATTTCCAAGACACAATTAACCGAATGTTCAAATCCCAAATCGGCAGAAATGTTGAGGCATACATCGACGACATTTTAGTCAAGACTCTTTCCGCATCTGACATAACCCGCGACCTCCGGGAGACCTTCCAAACCTTGCAAGATTTCGGTTTAAAACTCAACCCCGAAAAGTGTACATTCGGAGTAAACGCCAGTAAATTCTTGGGTTTTATGATCTCACAGCGCGGCCTCGAAATCAACCCATCCAAAATAACAGCAATACAAAATCTAAAGCCCCCAACAAATGTCAAAGAAGTTCAACGATTCAGTGGACGAATCGCAGCACTCAACCGCTTTCTTTCCAAATCCGGAGAAAAATCCCTCCCGTTTTTCTTACTTTTACGAAACCGCAAAAATTTTGAATGGACACCCGATTGCGAGAAAGCCTTTCAAGCCATAAAAAATACTTGCAAAGCCCTCCCATACTAGTCCCCCCGAAACCAGGTGAGGTCCTCCATCTCTATATTTCCATCTCCCCTTCAGTTGTCAGTGCCGTTCTTTGTGCCGACCGCACCAATACCTTTCATCCAGTTTACTACTTCAGCCACGTCCTACAACCTGCCGAAACCCGATATTGTCCTTTAGAAAAACCATTCTTTGCCTTAATCATGGCAACCCGGAAGCTCCGACACTATTTCCACGCCCACCAGATATGCATGCACACCCAAGCCCCCCATTCGATAATCATTATACAAAGCCGACATCACTGGCCGCCTAATGCGATGGGCCATCGAATTGTCTGAGTACGACATCACGTACACCCGCAGGCAGCAAGTCAACGCCCACGCATTATCAGACTTCATCATCGAATGCACCGATGTACCCCCATCCCTTCCTCACCAATCACCCGATGATACCATCCCAGACGACTGTTGGACAATCCATGTCGACGGATCTGCAGTCGAAACCAATCGAGGGGCCGGTATAGCCATCACCTCACCCGAAGGCTCCAAGCTATTCTACGCCCTAAAATACACATTCGCAATCAGCAACAACGAATCCGAATACGAAGCGGTCATTGTAGGGTTACGAATTGCCCGGACCCTCAACATCCGTAACCTCCGCATATTCACCGACTCACAACTAATAGCAGGACAAATCAACGGTGAGTTCGAAGCCAAAGAAGAAAACATGCAACAATATTTAAAGCTAGTATCCTAATTCCTCAAAAATTTTCAATACATAAGCATCGAATACATCACCCGCAGAGCAAACATAGAAGCGGACACCCTTTCCAAAGCACACACGACCGACAGAATAGACGGAAAATGGATAGAGCCACTCACACAGAGATCCATTGACCACCTTCCAGTTATGAACATCTCTCAATCACAGTCCTGGATGACACCCATCATCCAATACATCACCAGCAACATCACGCCAGAAGACAAGGTTCAAACACAACAACTCCGACAAAAGGCAGCCCGATATGTTATTATAAACAACCAATTATACCGACGCCATTACTCCTGGCCAATATTAAAGTGTGTACCCGAAGCCGAAGGTAATTACATCTTGCGCAAAATCCACGAAGGAATTTGTGGAGCTCATATCGGAGCCCGAAGCTTAGCCCGAAAAGTCATGCGGACCGGATACTTCTGGCCCACGATAGAAGCCGACGCCACCGAACTAATTAAACATTGTTCAAAATGCCAGCTTCACGCAAACACACACCACATGCCTTCAGCCAAATTCCAATCCATCAGCAACTCAATTCCTTTCTATCAATGGGGCATGGACATCGTTGGCCCATTCCCGAAGGCTAAAGGAAATAAGGAATTCCTTATAGTAGCCATCGACCATTTCACCAAATGGGTCGAAGCAAAACCCGTAGCGTCCATCACAGCGCAAGTCGTCAAAGATTTCTTCTGGCACGACGTCATCACTAGGTTCGGAGTACCCCGCATCCTCATAATCGACAATGGAAAACAGTTCGAAGCGCAAGAATTCCAGAACTTTTGCCAAGAATTACACATAGACCACCGTTTTACATCCGTCGGATACCCACAAACAAACGGCTTAACAGAAGTCACTAACCGAACCATCGTACAAGGCTTGAAAAAACGGTTAGATTCGTCCAAATCCAAATGGATCGACGAACTACCGAATGTCCTGTGGTCTCACCGCACAACACCCCATTCCCGCACCCTCGAAAGCCTATTCTCTTTATGTTTCGGTACCGAAGCATTACTCCCAGTCGAAATCGGATCCCCTTCTCCCAGACTGGACAATTTCTCCATCGAGTGGAACGACCTCAAAATCGCAGAAAACTTAGCATTAGTCGACAACATTCGATCCAACGCAGCCACCCGCGAGTACAATTATAAAAGAGCCCTTGCAAGACACAAGAATGCACGAATACGCCCACATAACATCAACACAGGAGATCTAGTCCTCCGCAAGAATTCCGTTAGTCACCAAGAGCCTACCCGAAAGCTAGACGCCAACTGGGAAGGCCCATACATCGTCGCCAAAGCAAATCCAAATGGCAGTTTCCATTTGAAAGATCACAAAGGTCACATTCTCGCTCGCACTTGGAACGCAGCCAACCTCCGGAAATATTACCCATAGAACCCACATACGCCCACAACTTTAGATTCGGATTCACAGAAGTTCAGATCCAGACAAACACTTATTCTCCTTTTTCAAAAATTAAAATTATTTCAATATTAGCCAACAAATTTAGATTCGAATTCGTAATTGCTTAGTTCCGGACAAACACTTGTTCTCCTTTTTCAAAGATTAAAGATTATTTCAACATTAATAAACACACCATTTTTCCTACTCTTTTCTTTCATTTTCTTATTAACACAGCAATCACACATTCCATAAAATCACACCCACACACACATAATGGCAACAACAACACAGAGCTAAACAAACACTTGTTATTAATCTCAAAAAATATTACAAGTAGGTACATCACACATTAGACCCTCCCCCTAATACATTGCTTTCCCCCCCTCTTCACCCACCGTACCCTCCCCCGGAGCAGTCTCCTCCCCTGGAGCCATCTCCCCCTCCTCCTCCTCTTCTCCCGATACCTCCCGAGCTGGGTCAGATGGAGCAATCAGCTCGTCAAAATCAAATGGACCCCCTTCCCAAGGGTACACATTCCCTTCTGACCGCTGTACCAACCCTTCAAGCTGTTCTGGCAACTCGAACGAGGGATCTTTTTCCCGAACAAGATCCCTCAAAACAACCAGGGTGTCCCCGGCCACGGGAGCCGCTACCCGAGAAAAGAGCCTGTAACACCGTTCATCTTTAAAAAACACCGTTACAACAGCCTTTTCCGTAGCAGCATTTATCAACCCTTCGGGAGTCTCATAGCGCTCCCGTAACCTTGCGGCCTCCTCCTCCCATTTCACCCTTGCCAACTCCAGTTCACCGGCCCGGACCCTCTCCCGCAGAAGTTCTTGCCGAACCTTCTCTAGATCTTCCCCCTGCTCCCGGACCCTCCCCCTCCACACCTCCGCCTCGCGATCGGATGCCTCCTTCGCCGCTAGAGCTTCGTCCCTAGCCTTCCATGCCATGTCCTTCTGCCCCTCCATACTATCAGAATTGTGATACGTCAAGCGGAGGCGGTGCAGAAGTTCAACCTCCGAAAGCAAGGCCTACCAAAACCAAAGCACAAAGTCAATACCACATACAATTAACGGACAATAAAAATTATCCCCATACCCCCCATCCTTACCTCAAATTTTCGTTGGTACATTTGACCAATCAAAGCAGCCGTGGGCACCTTCTCCACCGCAGCCTTCAACCCCGGAGGAAAGCAATGTTGGAAGAAGGTTATCGCCACCCCCGGACCCCCCTCCGTTACATTCGGAGGAATATCCCAGGGAGGAACATAACTTCCCACGTCCGCCTCTTTCTTATCACCCCCTCACCCCGGACCTTTCCTCAACCTTTTCAAAGGACGATCCACTTCCTCCGGAACCTCCTCCACTTCTTTTCCTTTCCCCTTCCTCTTCCCCGAATCTTTAGGAACTATCGGGGCTACCACTTCCTTCCTTTTCTCCCCAATCACTACCCCTCCCCCCTTCACCGAATCCTTAGGCATAGTCTTCTCCGCACCCACCCCATCCTTCTTCTCTGCACCTTGAAACATGCCTGGATAATAATACCTATGAGTTCCGTTTATAAAACTAAAGCTCCCCTTGTCAGGCATAACCGAAAGAATTTTAAGTTTACCAGATGTTTTCTTTTTACGTTTATCTGGATTGTTTTGCGCCATCTCCATCACTAAGTTTTTTCCTGCAAATACAAACACAACCCATCAGCTTCGGCAAATACAGTTAGTAAAACACATAATCAACAACAACAGAATATACTTAAAAGCCCTCCCCCCCTCATCCCTTCCATATGCACCCACTTAATTTCCGGATGTCCAATCTGGAATCACACTCCAGCCCCGAATGCCTCATCAGCGTGTCAGACCAATCTTCCCCTACATTCAATTCAAACCAATACTTCATCAACGTTTCCGCATCCTGATAATCTCTCCCATAACCTTCCGGCACATCATTACTTAAACTCTTCCTATTATTCCATGACTGCAGAAGGACGCTGTCACGAAAACTATGATGCTTGACATAAAAAAATTCATTCTTCCAAGAATGGATACTGGAAGGACCTAAAATAACCGGTCGAGTACTCCACCTAGAAATATAAAAGAACCCCCGACCCTCCGGCGTCGTACACTTCTGACTCAAATAATACAATCTCCGCCATAATTCTAAACTGCATTCACACCCGAAAGCCCTACACGCCATCAAGAAACCAACCGTAGTCCGGATCACATTCGGCATCAATTGACCCAGCTGAATCTTGTAGTATCCACAAATATCCACAAACAAAGGATGCAACGGGAACCACAACCCTGCTCGCAAGTGCGCCACATAAGTCGTTACGCAGTCTGCCGGAGGCGTATGTATCCGTTGCTTAGCTTCCGGGCAAATTGTCTTGTATGATACAGGGAAATGGTAATTCCCCCGGATGCCCTCCAAAACCTTAGATTCGGACACAACCGTTTTATACTGAGGAACTTGAGGATTCTCTTTTTCCTCACACCCTTTCGCTTTAGAGTCTTTCTTCACCGGACCCACCTCCTCCTTCGGCCTCCGGTAAGCCATCCCAGAACTAACATCCTTCTCATCTATCAACGGGAAATAATAATCCTCTCCATCCATCCTATACCGCACACTTGCGTCCCGATCCCCTGACGCACCTACAGGCCCCATCCATTCTACCAGTTCCTCAAACCCCACTGATCCACCAGACATACTCCCTTGCTCATCCTCAGAATCAGCCCTGACCAATGAACTCATCATACCCGTATGACTGTTACCCTAACCTAACTGTCGTGTGTCTCTTCCCCCTAGCCCTACCCAGAAAAACGCTAATCAACAGAACAAGTACCTGAAATTTGTCGAGGAGCCATGGTTTAGCACAATGTCCAAGCACAATCACACAAAAGCAATAGCACACAAACACTGCAACAATAACAACAAAAATACATCCCTTAGTCAAAACCATATCCAACACAGTTCATCACCCTATACAATACACACACACACAGCATACAGTATCCCACATTCACAAATCCCCTCCCATTTCAAACCCCACAATAATATATATAATCAACATACTAACCTGCAACCTTCACAACAGTCCTGCAATTTCTCCGTACAATCCGAACCACTCACAGACAAATAGAAGTACCAGTTTAAACCTCACAAGCCAGATTCAATGGAGATTTTTTCAGAGGCGCGAAGAACACTCAAAAGATATTCAAAATAAACCCCCTGCCTATTCATTTTCCCTTTTTTCTATCTTGCCAAACGCCCTTCTATTACCGGACCTCAAAAAAACTCGCGCAGTCACATTTAATAAAACTGTCCCGTCCGCACACCCTCCCACACACAAGCGTCCTTCACGCGCCAGCAGCCGAACCAACCCCACGCGCGCCCTCTCCCATCAATATGTCAGAAACGTCTCATCATCTCCCGCACACACACTCAAGGCAACTGTAATTACCCGAATCCCCACCCACCGAACCGCAACCTCATCCCCAGCCACATCCACATCTTATCTTCAAAGTAACTCCTTTCTCCGAATCCCCACAGTCCATTTCTTTCTACCATCAGCCCGAATCTTCCATCCATCCGTTCCCCATCCGCCTTCTCCCCGCAACCGTTCTTCATGTCCTATTTCCGCACCTCCCTCGCTCTTTCCCTTTCCCAATACAGCCGCACTTCACTGCCACATCCGCCCTCACCACATTCGGCCAAAAAAAAAATGCTTATGGTATATGTACCATACCCCCATACATAAAACATATCTCCATAACACAAAATATCCCATCAATACATTAACGGTAAAGTTTGAAATAATCTAAGAAGGGCCAATAATATCTAAAAGGCCCATGACACAAAAGGCCCACACATTATAGATAAATACCCCCCTAACAAGAAAGAAGGGGATCATCTAACAGACAATCAAGAAAAGACGCACGCTAAGAGGATGCCAAGATAAGAGACCGAGAGAAAAACACCCAAAGAGAGGAATTCATCGAGGAAGAAGAACGAGGATCTTGAAAGAGCCCAGGAAAGAAGAGGAAGAAGGAGAAGGGAATTAGAATAACTAGGATCAGGCTACATCAACATGGAACGGTTTCTACGGCGCCGATCGCTTTTTGGTATATAGACATGAAAATATTTTTCCCGTCCTCGGGGAAAGAGAATGAAACAAAAGTACTTCTAGACTCTATTCTATTTTACATAATTTGGGCTCCAAACAACTCGTATCTAGTGGGGGAAAAGAACTGGCCACGTTTTCCGGGACTGTCTCGGGGGGAAAAAATAAATAAATAAAATTCCGACCCCGAAAAATTCAAACGAAAAATTCTTCACGTTCTACGCATCGCGGGCGTTAATCGTGCAAATTTTCAGCCCTGGATAAATTCTGGGTAGTGAGATAAAAAATCGACAATATTTTCCCACCTGCTTAGAAAATGAGTGTCTGCTGCCCCTGGCAGCACAAAAGTTGCCAGGACATCTATAAGGGGGCACAAGAGTTGGGAGCCTCCTTGCCCGACCGGGCGGGCTGATCGCGGCACTGTTGTGCGGTGCCCCGGGTGCAGTCCAACGACCCTACGAATGTGTGCCCCAACGTCCCCCCTACTCCCCCCCGCGCCCCCCCTACTCCCCCCGCCCCCCCTACTCCCCATGCGCCCCCCCAACGTCCCCTCTACCCCCCCCCCCTACGCCCCTCCCCCTCTGCACCACAATCATTGATTCCCGCCGAGGGCGTCCTATGTCACGAGCGTGCCTGGTGGCGTAGCGGAGCAGTGCCTAGCGCGCCGCCCCGCGCAGCGTTGCACCGGCTGGCATGCTTCCGGCACGGGATGCGCCTCGGCATTTTCTTTGCTAGCCACGGTGCTCTTTGTTCGCCGTCGTATAGGATTTGGATCGTCCCCCGGATCCTTCCTTAATATTATAAAAGGGAAGAAGAAGAAGAAGAAGAAAGAAGAAAAAGAAAAATAATCCCAAAAACACCATCGGGATGCCCGGCTTTGCGGTCGGATGTCCTTCCACTCCTCTTTGACTCCCCCCCTTCTTTTGTTCGAATTCTTGAACCCAAAAACATAATCCGGATGCCCGGCTCTGCCGTCGGACGTCCTTCCGCTCCTCTTTGACTCCCCCCGTTCTTTTGTTCGAATTCTTGAACCCAAAAACATCATCGGGATGCCTGGCTTTGCCGTCGTACTGTCTCGGGGGAAAAAAAATAAATAATTAAAATTCTGACCCCGAAAAATTCAAACAAAACATTCTTCACGTTCTATGCATCGCGGGCGTTAATCGTGCAAATGTTCAGCCCTGGATGAATTCTGGGTAGTGAGATAAAAAATCGACAATATTTTCCCACCAGCTCGGAAAATGAGTATCTGCTGCACCTGGCAGGGGAAAAGTTGCCAGGACATCTATGAGGGGGCACAAGTGTTGGGCGAGCTGCTCGCGGCACTGTCGTGTTGCGCCCCGGGTGCAGTCCGAGGTGACCCCTCCCTCCGTCCCGAGTGCGCACAGCGGCCGTCCGACGACCCTATGAATGAATGCCCCAATTGGTCGCCGCGAACCCGGGCACGGTCCCGCGCCCCCCCCCACGTCCCCCCTAGTGTGCGTCCCGTCCCCTTTCTTTCCTTCTTTTGATTGCCCCCCCCCCCCCCCCCCCGGCACCCCAATCATTGATTCCCGCCGAGGGCTACTGTGCCACGAGCGTGCCTGGTGGCTTAGCGGGGCGGTGCCTAGCGCGCCGCGCCGCGCAGCGTTGCACCGAGTTGCATGCTTCCGACATGGGATGTGCCTCGTCATTTTCTTTGCTGGCCGCGGCGCTCTTCGTTCGCCGTCATATAGGATTTGGATCGTCCCCCGAATCCTCCCCTAATAAATGGTCCCCTTTCTTTCCTTTTTTCGATTGCCTCGCACCTCAATCATTGATTCCCGTCGAGGGCGTCCTGTGCCTGGTGGCGTAGTGGGGCGGTGCCTAGCGCGCTGCACCGCTCAGCATTGCACCGGCTGGCATGCTTCCGGCACGGGATGCACCTCGTCATTTTCTTTGCTGGCCGCAGCACTCTTCGTTCTCCGTTATATAGGATTTGGATCGTCCCCCGAATCCTCCCCTAATAAACAGTCACCTTTCTTTCCTTCTTTCGT
>JAPHNG010000072.1:22500-35000 GCA_027405835.1 Asclepias syriaca
TGTCCGGAATGTGTTGAAAGCAAGATCTTGTTGACCCACAATATTCAAGGATTTTGTATCTTTGATACAGTCCTGCGATGCTTGCCAAATAACAGGTAACACATCTTCCATAGATCATCTACCCCAGCGACGTACACAGAATGTTGCAACCTTTGATATCAGGGATTCTATGAGAAGTTGTTTTCCAGATTCAGAGTGCCAATGTTTTAGGAAGAAATGTTCAGCCTGTGTATCAAATCTGTGAAGTCTGCTAAGCACCACACTTTAGCAGGGATTGCTATGGGAATGACTGATCATTCCAAAAGAGGTAGGAGTAGGTTACTGTAGAATGTTGCTCCAATGGGAAATGCATACAATCCCAACTAAAGGAATCATACGGGATTTAGCTGAGGAATAATTCGGAAGCTGGAAACTTTCAGAAGATACCACCACAGCAAAACCCCTACCCGCAGAATCAATAGATGAGATACTGGCAACAATTAAAGTCAGACCAGTGCAAGCAAGTGATCTACCAAGAGGTAACGAAGGGTCGAAGGATATAGAGGAATTTAGCATTGTATCAGGAGCATTGCAATGGAGGAGCTTGCATTCCCTGCATACCAATCAGTTGTGAGAAACTTCCCCGAGGAAGTCTCAAATACTTGGTCCCAGATCTATACAACTGGAGCCCCTACCACCACAGCTTTGCCAAAACTTCAGGTATCTTTTCTTCCATTCGAGACTTGCATGCCATACCTTCACTAACATTGGCAGGTAGGCACACCAATCCAAAGAAGTCTCATTCCTAGACACGTTCCTTCTGGACACGTTGCTACGATTACGAGAGATTTTGTAGATGATTCGAGGAAACAGTCCTTGGGGCTTGAGTCATTCATCAAATGGATATGCCACTACCTAGAGCTCGACAATGAAGGATCGGAGCTGGCGTCATCCGTTCCAATATCTAGAGCTTGCAGAGTCAAGAACACCTCAACAATAGCACATGGCTAAGGTGAAGAGCCAATTGACAGATCAGAGAAGACCCTTCTGCTCGCGACATGAAGGGAGTTTTTCTAATCCTCATATTCCTTTTATCTCATTTGTTTTGTGTGCTGTTTTGCTATCCTTCTTGTTTTGTTGCCTTATTTTCTCTCTTACCCTTAGTTAGTCAAATAAGTGTGGGGTAAGAGTTTTCTATTTTGTTTTCATTTCTTCTTGTTTGCAAATAAGTGTGGGGTAGTTTAGCTATGCATGAACACTGAGGACAGTGCCAGAATTAAGTGTGGGGTAGCAGTGCACGGTGCACTGTAGCAGTTTGCAAAACTTTTTACATGCTTTTGCTTGTTTTCCCCATATTTTCACACCATTCCAAAAAAAAAATTCAAAATTTTCCGTCTTTCAGACTTCTAAATGCAGTATGCCTGGTTAAACAATTGCTTATGTATATGATATGTAGGTAGTATGTTATGGTTAGTAGGAGATAATTGATGACTATTTTTGAACTTATTGATTAGGAGTAGGGAATTCCCGATAATAAAGCACAACTTAGTCTGGATTAGAGACCTCAACCAATTACCTTTTCAAAACTTAACTAGATAAAATTAGACCAGTTGCAGGATGCATTGACAATTGGAATTACTAGATGAGACTCTGAGCCAAAAGTGAAAAAGAAAAAAAAAGTGAGCTAATTAAAATAGGGTAGTTTGCCAGCGGCCTTCGCTACTCGAGCACCACTCCTTCGGGGAACTTAAATCCTGATGCCCTAAGGTCGTGTAGATCTGGGAGTCATCGGAGTGGGACTCGCTACATGGGTAGTTGAAGTTGACGTATTCTAAGCAGACTCAAAATACCCTGAATCTATAAAATAACTAAATGCTAAAACATTAAAAATCTGATCACCAAAGCTCAGTACTCAAAAAGTTGTCTGTTGTTAATATGTCTAGCGATAGGTCGAAGTGTTATCTGGTAGTAGTTAAGACAAGAGTACATTGTGTTGACTATCTGGTCTGGACTAGTACACACACTACACATCAGGAAGACCCTGTGACTAAGAAAAAAAGACCAACCTAGTTGTTGATTTGTTTTCCGCCTGATCATAACAAGCTACTAAAAACATCTGAGACCTTGTCATAGCAACCTAACCAGACAGACCTGTATTAAGACTTGTCTGAAGAATTTTTGGAATAAAAACATGACTAGGAATTTAAGTAACTTCAGGTAGACTTTGCTTGAGGACAAGCAAAAGGCTAAGTGTGGGGTTATCTGATACGCGAAAATCGTATCACCTTTTTAGCATGTTTTTACGTATGAATTTGGGTGAAATCAAGGGCAATTTGATCTTGATTGTGCATTATTCACTTAATTTCACAGTTTTTATGATTTTGGAAGTGTCAGGTGCAAAGTAGACGAAAACAGCAAATTTTGGGGAAAACGCAATTTTTGGAAATGTTGACTCGGTCAAAGGTCCGGGACGGGCGTCCCGAACCAGGGACGGGCGTCCCGACCAAGCCAAGCTAGAGGGACGGGCGTCCAGAACCAGAGACGGGCGTCTCGACCTGGTCAACAGACTCAAAATACCCTGAATCTATAAACGAAAGAAATCAATAAGAGCTAAACATTAAAAAATCTGATCACCAAAGCTCATAACTCAAAAAGTTGTCTGTTGTTAATATGTCTAGCGATGGGTCGAAGTATTATCTGGTAGTAGTTAAGATAAGAGTACATTGTGTTGACTATCTGGTCTAGACTAGTACACACACTACACATCAGGAAGACCCTGTGACTAAGAAAAAAGACCAACCTAGTTGTTGATTTGTTTTCTGACTGATCATAACAAGCTACTAAAAACATCTGAGACCTTGTCATAGCAACCTAACCAGTCAGACATGTGTTAAGACTTGTCTGAAGAATTTTTGGAATAAAAACATGACTAGGAATTTAAGTGACTGCAGTACGGTTTAGAATCACTAACTTCAGGTAGACTTTGCTTGAGGACAAGCAAAAAGCTAAGTGTGGGGTTATATGATACGCGAAAATCGTATCACATTTTTAGCATGTTTTTATATATGATTTAGGGTGAAATTGAGAGTAAATTGATCTTAAATGTTTATTATTTACTTAATTTCACAGTTGTTATGATTTTGGAAGTGTCAGGTGAAAAGTAGATGAAAACAGCAAATTTTGCGGCAAAAACACAATTTTTGGAAATGTTGACTTGGTCAAAGGGTCAGGACGGGCGTCCCGACCCAGTCAAAGCACCGGGATGGGCGTCCAAGACTCGGGGCGGGCATCCCGACCTGGTCAACAGATCAGGACGGGCGTCCCGAACCCCCAGATCCAGTCCCACATCGAATTTTTGATGAAAAATCACCCCGGGAAGCTGCTATAAATACCCCAGGCCTCCAGCAGTTGAAATCATTCCTCTCCACTCGATCTGAGTCATTTAGTGGTTTCCAGTGTACACTTCTCCAGTACACAACTCACTTAGAGACACGGATCTCAGTTTTCTTTCTTGTTAGTGTTTTGTTTTAGTTTCTGAGAAATAGTCTCAGATCTTAGGCTTACATAGATAGGTTCGTTTCTGGTATTCATAGAATACCCAGGATTTCGTTAGGAGATCCTAAGAGGGCTCGAGGCGTTCAAAGAGTCAGTCCATAAGGCTGGGCTTAAGCCGGGTTGTTAAGTAAAGCCCATCTACTAGGCTGAGGAAGCGTCCTCCGAAGGTTCTGACGAGCAGAGTCGGGTCAAGCAGTACGGCATATATAGCAGTACGTTCCAACGGCGTGACTACGTAAAGGGTGATTTCTTTATGGCATCAGTCCCCCCTGTCCCTCTCTTTATATGTTGTTACTGTGTTTGTCCAAATACTGATTTGAATACCAGATTATGTTTTTTATGAATATTTGTGATATATGTTGAAGTTATTATGTTTTTCTAGAAATGGCCACCTGCTTAAATATCCATTATGTCTGCATGTTTATTGCCGATCTTTTAAACTGAAATTAAGGTTATAGACAATCATAACCACAGTCTATTCATAACCTGTTTAGTTTAACAGACATCAATTAGTATTGGTGTCTGCCATACTAGATAAAATAATCTGCGGAACACCCTGTTGGTTGAAAGTAGTCTAGGTAGGCTGACTAGAGTTTTATGCCTGCGGTTATGAGACGAGCGGTATGATCCCCAAAGTGACATAGGGCGTTCATTGCTGACTTTAGTCCGAGCCGTGAGTAGGGCCGTTTACCTTGGCGATGGGGCGGTAGCGTAGAAACTCAGATGTGGTAACCTTTAGACACAGAACATAGTTGCAATCCAGGCCAAGACATGTCTAAAATACTCGAATATAGGTCAAATAACGTATAGTAACAATATAACATAAAATCAGGATCTCGTCTATAAAACACTTCTAGGATTAATTAGACTTAAACCTAGTGGAGAACGAATCACCATCTCATCAAAGTTATTGATGAAGATTGCATAACTGGATTATAAGATAAGAGTTAGGAATAAAGGCTAGTTACTACTAAGCCGTTACCACTTCCCTGGGAGTACGATAATTATGTAATAAAATTGTAGATACTTTCCAACAGACTAGCTACACGATAGGTACTCTGCCTTAGGTTCTGGCTGATTAAGTGACACCATAGAGACTAAATGTGACAATTAGTCAATCACAGTCCTTAATTACTTATAATCAACATAGGGTAAAATAACACCTATTTAGCACATCAACCGGAAACCCATCATACACTTATCTTATACTAGTTAGACAATCACTTTCCTAAATATAGGATTATCATAACTAATTAATTTTAGATAATATCTGGAATTAAGACACTTAGGATAATAAAATTTTAGAAAATTATTCTAAAACCATATTGAGGATATTTACCTACTTTCTAAATAAAAATCAAAATCCATAAAAATATTTTTCTTGCTTTCTTATTTCACTTTCCTATTTTTGTTATTTGTTATTTCTAACCAGACTTTGCACTCAGAGATGAAGAGAACAAGAGCAGCTACTAACTAGGCAAATAAAATAGAAAACCCTGACACTCCAGGACCAAAGAAGACAAAGCCAGAAGGCCCATCTAGGCCTGCACCAGAAATACCACGAGGGACTCTTCCTTCACAACCAGTGGAAGTAAACTCAAGCCCAGATGCCAGTGACCTAGTGAGACGATTCCTGAACGCCCGTGAGCCTAGTCCCACGGAAGAAGATCCTTTTGAGGATACCTTCCCTCCTAGAGAAGAACCCCAGAGATCTCCAGTTCACCCTCCTGCCCAGAGAGTTCCTATAAATCCACCACCTACTGACCAAACCCAAAATTCACCAACCTCTCCTGCATACACCCCAACACCTAACAAGCGCACCCTTTCATCCGGGGGGAGTACTAACGGTTATCATTCAATGTTGTCCGTGCATATAGATACGTTGGCTCAAAGGGTCTATGAGATGGACCAAGGAATTGCTAGCAGATTGTGTCATTTAGACCAACTCAGTCTGAATATCACACTAACGTGGACCGACTCAGAGCCACGGTCAGTCTTCAGGAGAACCAAGGTGCACAACTACTCCGGGAGATGGCTGACATACGCAGAGGGATGAGATGAGAGCTATACGCATAGAAATGTGAAGCATTCGAACGGAGCTACTGGAGATCAGAGATAAGGGTCATTGAAAAAGGGAAGATTCTTTTACTTTTATTCTCAGCAAATAATTCGTTTGAACTAAACCTGAATAATTGACCCATACTTTTCTATTTTTCAAAGGGTCCTTTATATTCAACAATTTTCTTCAGACATTTTATTTTCAAATTTCTATGAAAAACAAAAGTTTTGCAAATACAGTTTATTTTTCACTAATTAAATTGTACAAACTCAGTTTTTGTTTTTCTGAAATTCTGGCTGAATTTAAGTTAGGATAAAATTAGGCTAGTCATGATTTTCGAAAAAAAAGAGAGACTGAGGAATTTTTGCATAGAGTTTTTAACAGCTTCTGAATTTGATTGGATAAAACATGAAGCCTTGTTAAAAATTATGATTATTTTTGGTATCTTGAGGTTTGCAGGGAATTACGGAAATTTTTTTTTCAGAATTGGCACGCGTCCCGAAGTAACCCGGGACGGGAGTCCTGCCTCCGGGACGGGCATCCCGAAGGCCGCCCCTTCTATAAAAATTCATTTTTTTCATTTTCTCTCAAATCTACAACCAAAAATTCATCTCTCTAAAAATATATCTCTCTACCTTCTCTCTACAAATTTTTGGCAAACCCTCCAAAGTTTAAAAATTCGAGTTTCCCTCCAACATTTGAATTTTAAACTTCACTCAAAAATTCGAATTTCCCTCAAAAATTCGATTTTTCCCGCCAAAAATTTCAAAATCCTTCCATAACCTAATTTCATCCTTCTGAATTCAAATTCACCTCCAGAATTTGAATTTAAAGATTCCTTCCCACCTAAACTCTCTCGTACGTTTTTTATGGCTCCCAAACGTGCTCGTACTACATCTACCATGACAGTTACCTCAGTGGCACATCCTTTTATGTTGTTTCCCTCCAGCACAGCATACCAAGAAAGATGCCTTGGGTACATCGGGCGTACGATACTGACAGGTAGAACGTTGGATTGGGCAGCAGTACAGACACTAGGAGTAGAGTCGGAAGTCAGGCGCATACTCGACATGCCACCTTACAATCGAGTATTCATCGTCACAGAGCCCACATACCTGGAGCAGGTATGTGAGTTCTATGCATCTTTTACATGCCACCAGGAGCAGATCACATTCCGCTTGGGCAGAATAGATCGATTGATGAGCATGGACGAGTTCGGCGTCGCCCTAGGTATATGGCAGAGAGATGAGCTGGATACGCCCGCATACACCACAGCAGTTCGAGACTTCACGACTGCAGACGTCTCCACTGCTTGGGCTCAGATCTGCATGACTGGTGTCCCATACCAGCATGGCTTTGCAAAAGCCACATGTATTTATCCTACTATTCGTTACCTACACGCTATCGTTGCACATACATTGTCAGGACGACGGACGGCTCCCGAAACTGTCACCCAGATGGAGACATTCCTTCTGGCTAACATGCACATGGGATCTAGGAAGCGTGCTCCGAAGGTTCTGTCGAGCAGAGTCGGGTCAAGCAATACGACATATACAGCAGTACGCTCCATCGGCGAGACTTCGTAAAGGGCGATTTCCTTATGGCATCGGTCCCCCTGTCCCTCTCTTATATGTTGTTATTGTGTTTGTCCAAATAACAGTTCTGAATACCAAATTATGATTATTATGAATATTTGTTATATATGTTGAAGTTATTATGTTTTTCTAGAAATGGCCACCTGCTTAAATATTCATTATGTCTGCATGTCTAATGATGTTCTTTTAAACTGAAATTAGGGTTATAGACAATTCCTAACCACAGTCTATTCATAACCTGTTTAGTTTAACAAGCATCAATTAGTATTGGTGTCTGCCATACTAGATAAAATAATCTGCGGAACACCCTGTTGGTTGAAAGTAGTCTAGGTAGGCTGAGTAGAGTGTTATGCCGGTGGTTATGAGACGAGCAGTATGATCCCCGAAGTGACATAGGGCATTCATTGCTGACTTTTAGGTTTGGTTAGACTTAAACCTAGTGGAGAATGAATCACCCTCTCATCAAAGTTATTGATGAAGATTGCATAACTGGATTATAAGATAAGAGTTAGGAATAAAGGCTAGTTACTACTAAGCCGTTACCACTTCCCTGGGAGTACGATATTTATTTCATAAAATCGTAGATATTTTCCAATAGACTAGCTACACGATAGGTACTCTGCCTTAGGTTCTGGCTGATTAAGTGACACCATAGAGACTAAATGTGACAATTAGTCAATCACAGTCCTTAATTATTCATAATCAACATAGGGTAAAATAACACCTATTTAGCATATCGATCGGAACGCATCAGATTTTTGGTGCCTTTGCCGGGGACATATGATAATGAATTTAGGATTATTGGCCACAATTCTAGAGACTTATGATAGGTAACGGTAGTAACCTAGACTTTTGATTTACACTTATCTTATAATAGTTAGACAATCACTTTCCGAAATATAGGATTATCATAACTAATTAATTTTAGACAATATCTGAAATTAAGACACTTAGGATAATCAAATTTTAGAAAATTATTCTAAAATCATATTGAGGAAATTTACCTGCTTTCTAAATAAAATTTAAAATCCCTAAAAATATTTTTCTTGCTTTTCTATTTTACTTTTCCTCCTATTCTTCTTATTTGTTATTTCTAACCAGACTTTGCACTCAGAGATGAAGAGAACAAGAGCAGCAACTAACCAGGCAAAGAAAACAGAAATTCCTGACACTCCAGGACCAAAGAAGACAAAGCCAGAAGGACCATCTAGGCCTGCACCAGAAATACCATGAGGGGCTCTTCCTTCACAACCGGTAGAAGTAAACTCAAGCCTAGATGCCAGTGACCTAGTGAGAAGATTCCTGAACACCCGTGAGCCTAGTCCCACGGAAGAAGATCCTTCTGAGGATACCTTCCCTCCTAGAGAAGAACCCCAGAGATCTCCAGTTCACACTCCTACCCAGAGAGTTCCTATAAATCCACCACCCACTGACCAAACCCAATATTCACCAACATCTCCTGCATACACCCCAACACCTAACGAGCACACCCCTTCATCCGGGGGGAGTACTAACGGTTATCATTCAATGTTGTTCGTGCAGTTAGATACGTTGGCTCAAAGGGTCTATGAGATGGACCAAGGAATTGCAAGCAGATTGTGTCATTTAGACCAACTCAGTCTGAATATCACAACTAACATGGACCGACTCAGAGCCACGGTCAGTCTTCAGGAGAACCAAGGTGCACAACTACTCCGGGAGATGGCTGACTTACGCAGTGAGCAGGGCAGGCAGAGGGATGAGATGAGAGCCATACGCATAGAAATGCGAAACATTCAGGCAGAGGTACAGGAGATCAGAGATAAGGGTCGTTGAAAAAGGGAAGATTCTTTTACTTTTATTCTCAACAAATAAATTGTTTGAACTAAACCTGAATAATTGACCCCTATTTTCCAAACGTTTTAAAGGGTCCTTTATATTCAACAATTTTCTTCATAAATTTTATTTTCAAATTTCTATGAAAAACAAAAGTTTTGCAAATACAGTTTATTTTTCAATAATTAAATTGTACAAACTCAGTTTTTGTTTTTCTGAAATTCTTGCTCGATTGGGATAAAATTAGGGTAGTCATGATTTTCGAAAAAGACTGAGGAATCTTTTGCATAGAATTTTTAACAGCTTCTGAACTTCATTGGATAAACATGAAGACTAGTTAAAAATTATGATTATTTTTGGTATCTTGAGATTTGCAGGGAATTACGAAAAAAATTTTATTTTTCGAAATTGGCACGCGTCCCGAAGCAACCCGGGATGGGCGTCCCTATTCTGGACGAGCGTCCAGCGGGACGGGAGTCCTGCCTCCAGGACGGGCGTCCCGAAGGCCGCCCCTTCTATAAAAATTCATTTTTTTTTTCATTTTCTCTCAAATCTACAACAAAAAATTCATCTCTCTAAACATTTCTCTCTACATTTTCTCTACAAATTTTTGGTAAACTCCCCAAAGTTTAAAAATTCGAGTTTCCCTCCAAAATTTGAATTTTAAACTTCACTCAAAAAATTCGAATTTCCCTCCAAAATTCGATTTTCCCGCCAAAAAAATTCAAAATCCTTCCATAACCTAATTTCATCCTTCTGAATTCAAATTCACCTCCAGAATTTGAATTTAAAGATTCCTTCCCACCTAAACTCTCTCGTACGTTTTTTATGGCTCCCAAACGTGCTCGTACTACATCTACCATGACAGTTACCTCAGTGGCACATCCTTTTATGTTGTTTCCCTCCAGCACAGCATACCAAGAAAGATGCCTTGGGTACATCGGGCGTACGATACTGACAGGTAGAACGTTGGATTGGGCAGCAGTACAGACACTAGGAGTAGAGTCGGAAGTCAGGCGCATACTCGACATGCCCACATACCTGGAGCAGGTATGTGAGTTCTATGCATCTTTTACATGCCACCAGGAGCAGATCACATTCCGCTTGGGCAGAATAGATCGATTGATGAGCATGGACGAGTTCGGCGTCGCCCTAGGTATATGGCAGAGAGATGAGCTGGATACGCCCGCATACACCACAGTAGTTCGAGACTTCACGACTGCAGACATCTCCACTGCTTGGGCTCAGATCTGCATGACTGGTGTCCCATACTAGCATGGCTTTGCAAAAGCCACATGTATTTATCCTACTATTCGTTACCTGCACGCTATCATTGCACATACATTGTCAGGACGACGGACGGCTCCCGAAACTGTCACCCAGATGGAGACATTCCTTCTGGCTAACATGCACATGGGATCTACGGTAGAGATGGCTAGACTCATCACAGTCGTCATGCGAGGATTTGCTACAGACACCCGGAAACAGTGTCTAGGGCTCGGACCGTACATCACCAGGCTAGCCCGCTACCTGGAGTTGGACATAGAGGGCTCGGAGCTGACCCTGGTCGCCCCGACCACCGTTCCCACTGATCTTACTATTCTACGGAACATGGGAATGGTTATTTGGGATGCGAATGGCCGCTACACCATCCACACGGAGCAGCCAGGACAGGTATCGGCATCGGAAGCATATCCAGCGCATATCCCTCTGTCCGAGACATTCGTGCCACGTACTGCCTTCGAATGACACATGTCGCACGGATTGGCAGAACTATCAGCCCGATACAGTCGAGACATGGACAGGATTGACAGACGGCTGGCGATGATGGATGACAGGATCGACAGACGGCTGGCGATGATGGATGACAGGATCGCCATGAACACTAGCAGGATTGAGGAGATACATCAGCATACTTCCCGAGTGGCGGAAAACTTCGAGTTTGACTTTACAGCAGACCTCGATCCACTGGATGACGATCCGCCGGGTTCTTAGTCTCTCTCTCCTTCTTTCCTTTCTTTTCCTTTTGTTTTTCTTGTTCTATGTGTATAAACATGTCTAGGCTGTATGACGTATGAATCTATGTACAAAGTTGATTTATATGACATACAGAATTGTTTGCATTATTTTGTTTTTTTTTCTTTTCTTACCCATAGTGTGGGTACGAATCTTTTCTTTGTGTTTTATTTCTTGTTTTCAAATAAGTGTGGGGTAATTAGATATGCATGAACACTAAGGACAGTGCCAGACTTAAGTGTGGGGTAGCAGTGCACGGTGCACTGTAGCAGTTTTTGCAAAATATTTTGCATGTTTTTGCTTGTTTTCCCCATATTTTCACACCCTTCCAAAATTTTTCAAAATTCTTCAAAATTTTCCGTCTTTCAGAATTCTAAATGCAGTATGCTTGGTTAAACAATTGCTTATGTCTATGATATGTAGGTAGTATGTTATGGTTAGTAGGAGATAACTGATGACTATTGCTGAACTAATTGATTAGGAATAGGGAATTCCTGATAACGGAGCACAACTTTGTCTGGATTAGAGACCTCAGCCACTTGCCTGTTCGAGACTTAACTAGATAAAATTAGACCAGATGTGGATATATTGGCAGTTAGAATGACTAGATGAGACTCTGAGCTAAAAGTGAAAAGAAACAAAAGGAAGTTAATCAAATAAGGGTAGTTTGCCAGCGGCCTTCGCTACTCGAGCACCACACCTTCGGGGAACTTAAAGCCTGATGCCCTAAGGTCGTATAGATCTGGGAGTCATCAGAGTGGGACTCGCTACATGGGTAGTTGAAGTTGACGTGTTCTAAGCAGACTCAAAATACCCTAGAAAATCTATAAACGAAAGAAATCAATAAATGCTAAATAGAATCTGATCACCAAAGCTCAGAACTCAGAAAGTTATTTGTTGTCAGTGTGTCTAGCAATAGGTCGAAGTGTTATCTGGTAACAGTTAAGACAAGAGTTTGTTGTGTTGACTATCTGGTCTTGGCTAGTACACACACTACACATCAGGAAGACTTTATGACTAAGAGAAAAGTTCAACCTAGTTGTTAAGTTACTTTCTGCTCAACCATAACAAGCTACTAAAAACATCTGAGACCTTGTCATAGCAACCTAACCAGTCAGACTTGTGTTAAGACTTGTCTGAAGAATTTTTGGAATAAAAACATGACTAGGAATTTAAGTGACTACAGTACGGTTTAGAATCACTAACTTCAGGTAGACTTTGCTTGAGGACAAGCAAAAAGCTAAGTGTGGGGTTATCTGATACGTGAAAATCGTATCACCTTTTTTGCATGTTTTTATATATGATTTAGGGTGAAATTGAGAGTAAATTGATCTTAAATGTTTATTATTTACTTAATTTCACAGTGTTTATGATTTTGGAAGTGTCAGGTGAAGAGTAGACGAAAACAGCAAATTTTGGGGCAAAAACGCAATTTTTGGAAATGTTGACTTGGTCAAAGGGTCAGGACGGGCGTCCCGAAC
>JAPHNG010000073.1:7500-32216 GCA_027405835.1 Asclepias syriaca
CCCCCCCCCCCCACCCCCTCCCCCCCTGCACCACAATCATTGATTCCCGCCGAGTGCGTCCTGTGTCACGAGCGTGCCTGGTGGCGTAGCGGAGCGGTGCCTAGCGCACCGCTCCGTGCAGCGTTGCACCGGCTGGCATGCTTCCGGCATGGGATGCGCCTCGGCATTTTCTTTATTGGCCGCGGTGCTCTTTGTTCGCCGTCGTATAGGATTCGGATCGTCCCCCAGATCCTCCCTTAATATTATAAAAGGGAAGAAGAAGAAGAAGAAGAAAGAAGAAAAAGAAAAATAATCCCAAAAACATCATCGGGATGCCCGGCTTTGCGGTTGGACGTCCTTCCGCTCCTCTTTGACTCCCCCCTTCTTTTGTACGAATTCTTGAACCCAAAAACATCATCTGGATGCCCGGCTTTGACGTCGGACTGTCTCGGGGGAAAAAATAAATAATTAAAATTCCGACCCCGAAAAATTCAAACAAAAAATTCTTCACGTTCTATGCATCACGGGCGTTAATCATGCAAATTTTCAGCCCTGGATGAATTCTGGGTAGTGAGATAACAATTCGACAATATTTTCCCACCTGCTTGGAAAATGAGTATCTGCTGCACCTGGAAGGGGAAAAGTTGCCTGGACATCTATGAGGGGGCACAAGTGTTGGGTGAGCTGCTCGCGGCACTGTCGTGCGTCGCCCCGGGTGCAGTCCGAGGCGACCCCTCCCTCCGTCCCGAGTGCGCACAGCGGCCGTCCGATGACCCTATGAATGAATGCCCCAATTGGTCACCGCGCACCCGAGCACGGTCCCGCAACCCTCCCCCCCCCCAATGTCCCCCCTAGTGTGCGTCTCGTCCCCTTTCTTTCCTTCTTTCGATTGCCCCGCCCCCCCGCACCCCAATCATTGATTCCCGCTGAGGGTGCACTGTGCCACGAGCGTGCCTGGTGGCGTAGCGGGGCGGTGCCTAGCGCGCCTCGCCGCGCAGCGTTGCACTGACTGGCATACTTCCGGCACGGGATGCACCTCGTCATTTTCTTTGCTGGCCGCGGCGCTCTTCGTTCGCCGTCATATAGGATTTGGATCGTCCCCCGAATCCTCCCCTAATAAATAGTCCCCTTTCTTTCCTTCTTTCGTTTGCCCCGTATCCCAATCATTGATTCCCGCCGAGGGCGTCCTGAGCCAGGAGCGTGACTGGTGGCGTTGCGGGGCGGTGCCTAGCGCACCGCGCCGCGCAGCGTTGCACCGGCTAGCATGCTTCCGGCACGGGATGCACCTCGTCATTTTCTTTGCTGGCCGCGACGCTCTTCGTTCGCCGTCATATGGGATTTGGATCATCCCCCGAATCCCCTCCCCAATCGTTGATTCCCGCCGAGGGCGTCCTGTGCCACGAGCGTGCCTGGTGGCGTAGCGGGGCACAGGATGCACCTCGTCATTTTCTTTGCTAGCTACCGCGCTCTTCGTTCGCCGTCATGTAGGATTTGGATCGTCCCCCGAATCCTCCCTAATAAATTGGTCCCCTCGCTTCGGTTTGTTTTCTTCCGTGCGCCCGGCGGGGGCATCTTGTGCTTAGTTGCATGCGCACCCGGCAGTAGGCACAATCGGCACCGGTCCCTGGTTCGTCACGCGTTCGTTCGGCACACAAGTTGGGCTATCAAGTTTCCCCGGTTGGGTTGTCATTCCCGCGCGGATGGCTGCTCTCGTGGTGTGGCTTGACTGCCTGGCATGTGCCATACGTTACGGCGCATGAGTGGTGGCTTTGCGCGGTGGGGTGCGTTGGTTCCCTGTTCAGGGGCAGCGGCGCCGCACCCCCCGCGAGTCTTCAGCCTTGGCTCAAGTGCGGCACAGCCTTGGCCGATACCCGGTTTCTTGTGCTGCGTACCTACTACACGATAGCATTTGCTCTCGTCCCGATGTCCCTCGTTCGTTTTGTGCTCCCCGCTTCGGTCGTGGCCACGGGGCGAAACTCGTATCTCTCGGTCCATTACCTAAGTCGCGTCCGGCTGTGGCGGTGAACGGTCAGTGATTAAGCTCTCGGATACTGAAAGCATTGAGGGCAAGCGACATCTCATCCTCGCCCTTGCCCGAGCATGCGTTAGATAGACCCTAATGACTGTGCACGACAGTCACTCCTGCCTCGGTTCGGCTGTGCGGGCAGGATATCGTCGAGGAATGCTACCTGGTTGATCCTGCCAGTAGTCATATGCTTGTCTCAAAGATTAAGCCATGCATGTGTAAGTGTGAACTAATTCAGACGGTAAAACTGCGAATGGCTCATTAAATCAGTTATAGTTTGTTTGATGGTATCTACTACTCGGATAACCGTAGTAATTCTAGAACTAATACATGCAACAAACCCCGACTTTTGGAAGGGATGCATTTATTAGATAAAAGGTCGACGCGGGCTCTGCCCGTTGTTTCGATGATTCATGATAACTTGACGGATCCCACGACCCTCGTGCCGGTGACGCATCATTCAAATTTCTGCCCTATCAACTTTCGATAGTAGGATAGGGGCCTACTGTGAGCCCCTTTGTCCCGTTGGTGCGGGGCAGCTCTGGCGGCGGCCGGGCAAGTGTGATAGAGGCCGAGCAAGTGTGCAACGGTCGAGCAAGTGTGAAATTGTGAATGACTTTGGGGTTGGCTGAGCGTCCCTTTTATAGAAGGAAGATAGGCGTGGGCTGCGGAGTGGCAGAGTGGGCTGAGGCCCAGACCCAGACTGTTGGAAACCCTAATGATATCTGAATAGAAAGAGTCAAACCGAGAATGGAGGCATGATCCGTGACTCGTAAGTGGAAAGAGTCAAACCGAGATTGTTGGCACGATTTGTGGATCGTGTGTTGACTCTAAACCCTACCCATCCCTAGTGGCTATAAATAGGGGCAGATGGGCAAAGGAGAAAGCAGTTGAGTGAGAGCACAACAAGAGCTAGCGAGAGCAGCTGATAGCGAGCGAGAAGCGAGCGAGAGAGATAGAGAGAGACTAGGTTGTTCTATCTTGTAGGCCTGTGTGGCCGTGCAGCCTTGTGAACGGTTGCGTATACATTGTAATCCCTTACTATTTGATTAATATAGAAAGGTTGGGTGAGTTGCCCGTAAATATCGTGTCTATCTCTATACTTGTGATTTTTCCGTTGTGTGTTTGTGTGTACCTATGCGTGCGCACGTACCCGTGCATGTCGGGTTGAGTGCCGTGAACTGGTGGCCGTGCCAGGAAGAGGCACTTCATGACAAATTGGTATCAGAGCGCAGTCCGACCCTTGCGGAAATGTCTAGTTCGTCCGAAGATTTGAGGAGGACAATACCGATACGCCTCGATAGTACGCCGAATCCACATACCTCTACTGCGGATCGGTTGACAAGGCTGGAGACCTTGTTCTCGCATCATGTGCAGGCGATTGGTGTGTTGGAGCATGTTCAGAATGCTCGTCCCTTGATAGATCAGATCCAGGGGCCGCCAGATGTGGTGGCGGTTTTGCACCAACTCCAGGAGATTGTCGACAATATGAAGACAAGCATCGACGCATTGAAGGCTAGTGTTGCGGCACTACAATCTAATACTGTTGGGACCAGTGTTAGACAACCATTGTTCAGGGTGCCTGAACCTAGAACATATTCGGGTGTTCAGGATGCGACGGTGATCAGGAGTTTCTTGTGGGATCTAGAGAAGTACTTTGCGACGGATGGAGTCCCGAAGAGTGAACAAGTGGCGATTACATCGTTGTTCCTCGTAGATACTGCCAAGTTATGGTGGCAGACAAGGGAAGCGGACCCTACGAAAGAAGTAGTCCGATCTTTCAGACATATGAAGGAGGAATTGATGGAGCAATTCTTGCCAAAGAATTCTGCGTGGATGGCTCGTGAGAGCTTGAAGAGACTAGAACAGACGGGTACTGTTCGAGAGTACGTGAATCAATTCTCTGCAATCCTTCTGAATATACCTAACATGTCCGAGGAGGACAAGTTGTTCAACTTTTTGTCAGGGTTGAAGAAGTGGGCTAGGATCGAGCTAATGAGACAGAACCCTAAAGATGTGAGGGAGGCCTATTCAATGGCAGAAAGATTGACATACTTGCAATCTTCAGCTCCTCCTACCCCCGAGAGAAAGAATATTCCATCGAAGAACAAGGGTAAGTCTTGGAATGATAAAACCAAGAAGTGAGATGTTGCTGTTGGGAAAACTAAGGATTTCCGTGTCAAGTGCTTCAATTGTAAGGAGACTGGACACATGTCTTATCAATGTCCTAAGCCGAGGAGGAATCAAAATTTGGCAGTTGTCCAAAATGAGGATGAGACCGAACGGGATCCACCTGCTCGTGTGACTCCTATTCAGTTGTGCAATGCCATTCAAGTGTTTGAGCGGCCACAACCGGTACGTAGGTTGATGTACGTGCAAGTGGTTGTGAATGGTGTGAAGTTGTGGGCAATGATAGACTCTGGCGCAACAAACAACTTTGTGGCTGATTGAGAAGCCACACGCTTGCAATTGGCACTGCAAGAGAGTTCCCATACCATTAATATTGTCAATTGATGCGATTCTGGTTGACATGCTAAATAGGTGTTATTTTACCCTATGTTGATTATGAATAATTAAGGACTGTGATTGACTAATTGTCACATTTAGTCTCTATGGTGTCACTTAATCAGCCAGAACCTAAGGCAGAGTACCTATCGTGTAGCTAGTCTATTGGAAAGTATCTACGATTTTACTAAGTTAATTATCGTACTCCCAGGGAAGTGGCAACGGCTTAGTAGTAACTAGCCTCTTATCCTAACTCTTATCTTATGATCCAGTTATGCAATCTTCATCAAATACTTTGATGAGAGGGTGATCCATTCTCCACTATGTTCAAGTCTAATTAACCCTAGAAGTGTTTTAAAGATAAGTTCTGATTCTATGTTATACTGTTCCTATATGTTGATTGACCTATATTCGAGTGTTTTAGATATATCTTAGCCTGGAATGCAACTATGTTCTGTGTCTAAAGGTGTACCACATCTGAGTCTCTATGCTACCGCCCCCTATCATTAAGGTAAACGGCCCTACTCACGGTTCGAACAAAGACAGTTATGAAAGCCCTATGTCACTTTCGGGGATCACTCTGAAGGCTCGTAATCGCTGGCATAACGCTCTACTCAGCCTACCTAGACTACTCTAACAAGCCAGGTGTTCAGCATGTTATTTTATCTAGTATGGCAGACACCAATACTAATTGATGCCTGTTAAACTAAACAGGTTATGAATAGACCGTGGTTAGGAATTGTCTATAACCCTATTTTAGTTTAAAAGAAACTACATTAGACATGCAGACATAATGATTATTTAGCAGGTGGCTATTTCCGGAAAAACATAATAACTTCAACATACAAAACAACTATTCATAAAATCATAATCTGATATTCATAATTGATGTTTAGGACAAAGCAATAAAACATATAGAGAGGGGTATGGGGACTGATGCCATAAAGAAATCACCCTTTACTTAGTCTCGCCTACAGAGCGTACTGCTGTATATGTCGTATTGCTCGCCCTGACTCTGCTCGCCAGAACCTTCGGAGGACGCTTCCTCAGCCTAGTAGCTAGACTTTACCTTACGTCCTGGGCTTAAGCCTAGCCCTGTGGACTGACTCTTCGAACGCCTAGAGCTCTCTTAGGGTCTCCTAACGAAACCCCGGGTATTCTATGAATACCGGAAACGAACCTATCTATAGAAACCTAAGATCTGAGACTATTTCTCAGAAACTAAAACAAAACACTAATAAGAAAGAAAACTGAGATCCGAGTCTCTGAGTGAGTTGTGTACTGGAAAATTGTACACTGGAAACCACTTAATGACTCAGATCGAGTGGAGAGGGATGAATTCAACTGCTGGAGGCCTGGGGTATTTATAGCAGCTTCCCGGAGTGAAAAATTCTGAAAAATTCGATGTGGGACAGCTTCTGGCGGCTCGGGACGCCCGTCCTGATTCGTTGACCAGGTTCGGGACGCCCGTCCTGGCGGTTTGACCGGGTCGGGACGCCCGTCCCGGACCTTTGACCGGGTCAACATTTCCAAAAATTGCGTTTTTGCCCCAGAATTTGCTGTTTTCGTCTACTTTTCACCTGACACTTCCAAAATCATAAAAACCGTGAAATCAAGTAAATAGTAAACAATTAATGTCAATTTACTCTCAATTTCACATTAAAACATATATAAAAACATGCTAAAAATGTGATACGATTTTCGCGTATCAGATAACCCCACACTTAGCTTTTTGCTTGTCCTCAAGCAAAGTCTACATGGAGTTAGTGATTTTAAACCGTAGTGCAGTCACTTAAATTCCTAATCATGTTTTTATTCCAAAAATTCTTCAGACAATTCTTAACACAGGTCTGATTGGTTAGGTTGCTATGACAAGGTCTCACATGTCTCTAGTAGTTTGTTATGATCAGGCAGAAAATAAATCAACAACTAGGTTGGACTTTTTTCTTAGTCACAGGGTCTTCCTGATGTGTAGTGTGTGTACTAGTCTAGACCAGATAGTCAACACAATGAACTCTTATCTTAACTGCTACCAGATAATACTTCGACCTATCGCTAGACATACTGACAACAGATAACTTTCTGAGTTCTGAGCTTTGGTGATCAGATTTTTAATGTTTTAGCACTTAGTTATTTTCTTTATAGATTCAGGGTATTTCGAGTTTGCTTAGAACACGTCAACTTCAACTACCCATGTAGCGAGTCCCACTCCGATGACTCCCAGATCTACACGACCTTAGGGCATCAGGCTTTAAGTTCCCCGAAGGAGTGGTGCTCGAGTAGCGAAGGCCGCTGGCAAACTACCCTATTGTAATTAACTTCCTTAAGTTCTTTTCACTTTTAGCTCAGAGTCTCATCTAGTCATTCTAACTGCCAATATATCCACAACTGGTCTAATTTTATCTAGTTAAGTCTCGAATAGGCAATTGGTTGAGGTCTCTAATCCAGACAAGGTTGTGCTCAGTTATCAGGAATTCCCTATTCCTAATCAATTAGTCCAAGATAGCTATCAACTATCTCCTACTAACCATAACATACTACCTACATATCATAGACATAAGCAATTTGTTTAACCAAGCATACTGCATTTAGAAGTCTGAAAGACGGAAAAATTTTGAAAAAATTTTGGAAGGGTGTGAAAATACAGGGAAAACAAGCAAAAGCATGCGAAAATTTTTTCAAACTGCTTCAAACTGCTACAGTGCACTGTGCACTGCTACCCCACACTTAATTGGCACTGTCCTCAGTGTTCATGCATAGCTAATTACCCCACACTTATTTGAAAACAAGAAATAAAACATAAAAAAAAATTCTTACCCCACACTTATTCATCTAACTACGGGTAAGAAGGAACATAGAAATAACAAAAACAAGAAATAAAATGAAAGAGATACTCCCTTAGTCTGTGAAGTCCACAATCTGCTCGGACGAGTCAAACGGCTCTCTGTAAATCTTTAGGCGTTGTCCGTTTACTTTTTGAACAATACCGTCAGAATCCATGATGTCACATGCTCCGAAAGGTGATACTTCCTTGATTGTGAACGGTCCTGACCAATAGCTACGCAGCTTTCCTGGGAAAAATTTTAAACGTGAGTTGTATAACAATACCTTATCACCTGGTTCAAAATTTTTCTGGGCTCTGAGTCGTCTGTCATGCCGGAGTTTACTTGTCATTTTGAACTGATGTGAGTTCTCATATGCTTTGAGCCTCCACTCATCCAATTCGTTGAGCTGTAAAATCCGGTGTTCCTTAGTCAAGTTATCGTCGAGATTGCATTTTCGTACTGCCCAGTAAGCTTTATGTTCAAGTTCAACCGGAAGGTGGCATGCTTTTCCGTAGACTAGTCGATAGGGTGAGAACCCCGTAGTGGTCTTGTACGCTGTACGGAAGGCCCATAATGCATCCTCCAGTTTATTGGACCAATCCTTACGGTTAACACCCACGGTCTTTTCTAGGATTCTCTTTATTCCCCTATTGGTTACCTCAGCCTGCCCGTTGGTTTGAGGATGGTAGGCTGTGGAAATGCGATGCTGAATTCCGTAATGCTGGAGTACTTTCTGCAATTGAGAGTTGCAGAAGTGCGTACCTCGATCACTGATTAGGGCTTTTGGACATCCAAACCTGGCGAAAATCTGCTTAAGGAATCTGCATACGGCTCGAGCATCATTAGTAGGTAGGGCCTGTGCCTCAGGCCATTTTGAAAAATATTCTACAGCTACTAAGATGTACTTCATACCAAAAGAGGAAGGAAACGGACCCATGAAATCTATACCCCATATGTCAAATATTTCTACACTTTGAATTACCTGTTGGGGTAGATTATCTCGAGAAGATATGGTTCCCGCTTTCTGACAGGCATCGCACGATCCTGTAAATGCTGCGGCGTCTTTGAATATGGTGGGCCAGTAAAAGCCTGCTTCTAATACTTTTCGGGCCGTATTAGTTGCAGCTAAGTGACCGCCTGTTGGTCCGCAGTGACAGTGTTCCAGAATTCGGAAACCCTCTTCTTGAGATACACATCTTCTGATCATCTGATCTGCACATATTTTAAATAGAAAAGGATCTTCCCAATAGTAATATTTCAGGTCAGCAAAGAATTTTCTTCTTTGTTGAGCAGTGATATCACTAGGGAGAGTCCGGGCTGCCAAGTAATTTGCTATATCTGCAAACCAAGGGGGTGAGAAACTAGCAAATAATGCACATAGATTCTCATCCGGAAATTTATCAGATATGATTGTTTCATCAATGGCTTCTAGGGTCGGATTTTCTAACCTAGACAAATGGTCTGCGGCTAAGTTTTCTGCCCCTTTCTTATCCCGGATTTCTATGTCAAATTCTTGAAGCAATAAAACCCATCTAATCAATCTTGGTTTTGCGTCGGTTTTATTAAACAAGTATTTTAGTGCCGAATGATCAGTATAAACAATAGTTTTAGACAGGACTAGAAAGGATCGAAACTTATCAAATGCATATACTACTGCTAATAATTCCTTTTCTGTCGTAGTGTAATTTTCCTGAGCATCAGTTAAGGTTTTACTAGCATAATATATTACATGAAACTTCTTATCATGTCTTTGTCCTAAAACTACTCCTACTGCATAGTCACTAGCATCACACATAAGCTCAAAAGGTAGACTCCAATCAAGTGATGTCATGATAGGTGCAGTAGTTAAGAGTTCCTTAAGTCTATTAAAAACTTTTAGACATTTCTCATCAAAGATAAATGGAACATCTTTTTCGAGTAAATTGGTCAACGGCCTGGCTATTAATGAAAAATCTTTTATGAACCTACGATAAAAGCCAGCGTGTCCCAAAAAACTCCTAACGGCTCTCACATTTTTGGGAGGAGGTAGTTTTGAAATTACTTCAATTTTTGCCTTATCTACTTCCATACCTAGGTGTGAGATCTTATGTCCTAAAACAATTCCCTCTTTTACCATGAAGTGGCATTTTTCCCAATTTAAAACCAGGTTAGATTTTATACAACGTTTTAACATTAACTCCAAGTTCTTTAGACAAACCTCAAATGAATTTCCAAAAACAGAAAAGTCATCCATAAATACTTCCATAGATTTTCCTAACATGTCCTCAAAGATAGCAGTCATACAACGTTGAAATGTAGCAGGTGCATTACACAAACCAAAAGGCATCCTTCTATATGCAAATGTTCCGAAAGGGCATGTGAATGTAGTTTTATGCTGGTCCTCAGGGGAAATAGGAATTTGAAAATAACCAGAAAACCCATCAAGAAAGCAATAAAACATATGTCCAGATAATCTTTCTAACATTTGGTCAATAAAAGGAAGGGGAAAGTGATCTTTTCGTGTGGCCGTATTTAATTTTCTATAGTCTATGCATACACGATGACCAGTTACAGTTCTTGTAGGGATTAGTTCATTATGCTCATTCCTAACAACTGTTATACCGCCTTTCTTAGGTACTACCTGCACCGGGCTTACCCACTCACTATCCGAGATAGGGTAGATAAGTCCTGCATCTAACAGTTTAATGACTTCTTTCTTAACAACATCACACACATTAGGATTCAACCTCCTTTGAGGTTGCACACATGGCTTATACTCATTTTCTAGAAGAATCTTATGCGAACAAAAGCTTGGATTAATACCTGGGATATCCGCAATTTTGTAGGCAAAGGCTCTTCTATGCTTTCTGCACATGTCCACAGTCAGCTTCCTTTGTTCTGCAGTCAGATCAGCTGCAAGAATAATGGGAAGTTTCTTGTTGTCATCTAGGAATTCGTAGCACAGATGAGTGGGTAGTTCCTTCAGTTCCAAGTCTGGTGGATCTTCAAACGAGGTTCGCTCTTTCTTCATCTCATCATCACCTATCTCAGTGAAACTATCAGAAGTAATTTCATTTTCAGAAGAGCTAAGTTCAGACTCCTCTAATTCTAGGGAGTCCTCACTTAGAATTTGATAGTTTGAGCATAGGTCTGTCACGTTAATTGCAATCAAGTGTTCCATGGCATCCACACAAAAACAAGTATCATCTAAATGCATGGGATACCTAAGGGTTCATTTAGATTAAAAGTGATGTCATCATTTCCTACCCTTAACTTGATTTGACCATTACTGACGTCTATTAATGCTTTTGAGGTGGCTAGAAATGGTCGACCTAGGATCAGGGGCACTCCTTCCCCATTCATGTCCATGACAACGAAATCCACAGGAAATACAAATTTTCCGACCTTTACTAAGAGGTCTTCAATTATTCCCTTGGGGATTTTGACTGTCCTGTCTGCAAGTTGTATGCACATCCTAGTCGTTTTCAAATCATGCAATCCTAATTTATCAAATAAACTAGATGGCATAAGATTAATACTAGCTCCTAAGTCTGCTAATGCATGCATGTTAGTAATATTTCCAATTGTACATGGCAAGGTAAAACAACCAGGATCTTTCTGTTTAGACGGTAGTTTATTCAACAGAACCGCCGAACATTCTTCATTAAGAACCACCTTGTCCATGTCAAATTTTCTTTTATTACTAACAACTTCTTTTAAAAACTTAGCATACTTTGGCATTTCAGAAATAACATCAAGTAAAGGTAAATTAACATGAATCTGACTAAAATTCCTAAGAAACTTTTCAAATTGCTCCTTATCTTTATTGTGCATAAGTCTGGCAGGGTAAGGTACTTTTGGCCGGTACTCAGGAATAAACTCCGTCTTCCCTTTCCTTGCTACTTCGATTTCGACCTCCGTCGGCGTTGGGTCCTTGGAGCCTTCTTCTGGTTCCTGCACAAGAATAGGAGGGTCAGATGGTTTGGGTGGAGATGGAGATAGAATTTTACCAGATCTTAGAGTGATGGTCTTGCATTCAGTTTGAGGGTTGGTCTCAGTGTTGCTTGGTAGCGTTCCCTGGGACCTGTGAGAGAAATGGGTGGATAGTTGACCCATCTGCCTCTCTAAAGTTTGTATAGCAGCTTGTGTGTTTCTGATTGTTTGCTCGGTCTGCTTCTGTCTATTCTCGTTCTGCTGGATTCTTTCTGCGTGAGCTTCCTGAATCTTTCTGTTGGACTCTATCATTTCCTTGTTGGAGTCGGAAATGCTCTTCAGCATGTCTCTAAATTCTTGCATGGGATCAGCTGGAACGATGTATTCCTTGGTGCAGGCAGAGCAACTTGCTGATTTTGCGGATATGGCAGCTGCTGAGGTACTCTTTCTGGAAGTTAGTAGCCCCGGGATTGTTTCTCCAGCTAAATCCCGGATGGTTCTTCCAAGTGGGATTGTAGGTATTTCCTATAGGAGCAGAATTTACTGCGTCCACTTGTTCCATCTCTCTGGGACAGTTAATATCCCATTACCATAACAATCCCCACTGAAATGTGGTCCTTGGCAAAACTCGCAGACTTGGTATACTGACTGAATGCTTTTCCCTTGTTGGAAAGCATTCAGCTGATTAGTAATGCTGGCCTTCAGTGCCTCAAATGATCATCAGTGGAGGCAACGACCGCATTTACTGGTTGCTTCTTAGCTCGGCCACTTGTGCCCAATTCTTGCTGTTCCTGTAGAGTCTCTCCAGAGCGTTTCTAGCATCTACATCACTATTCATTGAAACCGCTCTGAGGATTGAGTCCATCGAGAATTTGCTTACCCATGTCTGACATACCCCCGTAAAATTGCTGAATCAGCAATGCCTCGGTAAGTCCATGTTGGGGGCAGAGCCTGAGTAGCTCCTTGAATCTGTCCCAAGCTTCGATCACTGTCTCATCAGCAGCTTGAGTGAAACTAGACAGAGCCCTTCGATATTCTAGGACTCTTGCTGCAGAGTAGTACTCTTTAGGAAGGCTTGCTTAACTCGTCCCATGAGGTGATGGAGTAGTAGTAGGTAGCTGGGCCAACCATCTTAGCTCTGTCCCTAAGTGAGTAGGGAAACAGGTTGAGTTTAGTTATTTCTGCAGTATGATCTCCTTGAGGCCTTCGCAGAGAGAAGAGAAATCAGATAGGTGTTCCAGCGGATTCTCGGCATGCAGTTCCTCCAAACTGAACTCGATTTATAATCAGCTGGATCACATTCGGTTTCAGATCATAGCGAGGGTTCCCAGGGATTCGGATGGCAGATGAGACTGGGATCGTCTGTGGCTGGATGTAGGATTCAAGGGTAGGTCTTTCAGCAGCCATTTTTGTTCTTCGCCTATTAGCTGTGCGAATGATTCGTTCAGGATTTCAACTGGTGTTTCAAGGTTAGCTTCTGAAGATCGAGTCATGCAACTACAGAGAAGAACACGTTTTAGCCTGAGCAAACTGGTTAGTGAGGTTACAGGGAGAGTGAAAACTAAAGAACTTGGAAGAAAGAGAAAACAAAACAAAACAACTATTCACAAGAAAACACAAAGGATAGGGAAAAGAGATAACTTACCATATTAAACAAGAAAAAAGTACAATTTTTTCGGATTTTTAAATTTTGAAAGCAATTAAATTCCCTTAATATGGTTTTAGAATGATTTTCTAAAATTGATTATCCTAAATGTCTTAATCCAGATATCTAAAATTAATTAGTTATGATAATCCTATATTTCGGAAACTGATTGTTAACTAGTATAAAAAGTGTAGTCTAAGGTCTAGGTTACTACCGTTACCTATCATAAGTCTCTAGAATTTGATCAGGAATCCTAAATTCATTATGATATTTCCCCGGCAACGGCGCCAAAAATCTGATGCGATTCCGTGTTGACATATAAAAGGTGTTATTTACCCTATGTTCGATTATGATAATTAGGATGTGATTGACTAATTGTCACATTTAGTCTTATGGTGTCACTTAATCAGCCGAACCTAAGGCAGAGACCTATCGTGTAGCTAGTCTATGGAAAGTATCTACGATTTTACTAAGTTAATTATCGTACTCCCAGGGAAGTGGCAACGGCTTAGTAGTAACTAGCCTCTTATCCTAACTCTTATCTTATGATCCAGTTATGCAATCTTCATCAAATACTTTGATGAGAGGGTGATCCATTCTCCACTAGGTTCAAGTCTAATTAACCCTAGAAGTGTTTTAAAGATAAGTTCTGATTCTATGTTATACTGTTCCTATATGTTGATTGACCTATATTCGAGTGTTTTAGATATATCTTAGCCTGGAATGCAACTATGTTCTGTGTCTAAAGGTGTACCACATCTGAGTCTCTATGCTACCGCCCCCTATCATTAAGGTAAACGGCCCTACTCACGGTACGAACAAAGACAGTTATGAAACCCTATGTCACTTTCGGGGATCACTCTGAAGGCTCGTAATCGCTGGCATAACGCTCTACTCAGCCTACCTAGACTACTCTAACAAGCCAGGTGTTCAGCATGTTATTTTATCTAGTATGGCAGACACCAATACTAATTGATGCCTGTTAAACTAAACAGGTTATGAATAGACCGTGGTTAGGAATTGTCTATAACCCTATTTTAGTTTAAAAGAAACTACATTAGACATGCAGACATAATGATTATTTAGCAGGTGGCTATTTCCGGAAAAACATAATAACTTCAACATACAAAACAACTATTCATAAAATCATAATCTGATATTCATAATTGATGTTTAGGACAAAGCAATAAAACATATAAGAGAGGGGTATGGGGACTGATGCCATAAAGAAATCACCCTTTACTTAGTCTCGCCTACAGAGCGTACTGCTGTATACGTCGTATTGCCCGCCCTGACTCTGCTCGCCAGAACCTTCGGAGGACGCTTCCTCAGCCTAGTAGCTAGACTTTACCTTACGTCCTGGGCTTAAGCCTAGCCCTGTGGACTGACTCTTCGAACGCCTAGAGCTCTCTTAGGGTCTCCTAACGAAACCCCGGGTATTCTATGAATACCGGAAACGAACCTATCTATAGAAACCTAAGATCTGAGACTATTTCTCAGAAACTAAAACAAAACACTAATAAGAAAGAAAACTGAGATCCGAGTCTCTGAGTGAGTTGTGTACTGGAAAACTGTACACTGGAAACCACTTAATGACTCAGATCGAGTGGAGAGGGATGAATTCAACTGCTGGAGGCCTGGGGTATTTATAGCAGCTTCCCGGAGTGAAAAATTCTGAAAAATTCGATGTGGGACAGCTTCTGGCGGCTCGGGACGCCCGTCCTGATTCGTTGACCAGGTTCGGGACGCCCGTCCCGGTTCAGGACGCCCGTCCTGGCGGTTTGACCGGGTCGGGACGCCCGTCCCGGACCTTTGACCGGGTCAACATTTCCAAAAATTGCGTTTTTGCCCCAGAATTTGCTGTTTTCGTCTATTTTTCACCTGACACTTCCAAAATCATAAAAACCGTGAAATCAAGTAAATAGTAAACAATTAATGTCAATTTACTCTCAATTTCACATTAAAACATATATAAAAACATGCTAAAAATGTGATACGATTTTCGCGTATCATCAATGTCGTGCAACAACGGGTGAAAGGTAGTGCCATGGTGTCATTGAAGATGGGAGCTTGGGAAGGCCAGTGCAAGGTGACGGCCGTTCCATTGGACGACTTCGATCTCATTCTAGGGATTGAATTCTTGGCTATGGCCAAGGTGGCGGTGATGCCACATTTGCGTGGATTGATGATTATGGACGAGGGGACACCAAACTTTGTACAATGTACGTACAAGGACTTGGATCAAAAGGATGCAAAGGGGATGTTGTCGGCGATGCAATTGAAGGATGGGTTGAGACGGGGTGAACCAACATTTTTTGCTGTCTTGTTGGAAGAGACAGATGGGGATCACTCAGAGTTACCTAAATCCGTGTCCAATGTGTTGGATGAGTTTGCTGATTTGATGCCGGATGAGTTGCCCAAGATGCTGCCCCCGAGGCGTGCCATTGATCACCAGATTGAGTTGGTACCTAGAGCAGTACCACCCGCGCAAGCACCATATCGGATGGGACCAGCAGAGTTGTTGGAATTGAGGAAACAACTGGGAGAATTGCTGGAAGCGCAATTTATCAGACCCTCAAAGGCCCCTTATGGTGCCCCTGCCTTGTTCCAGAGGAAGGCAGATGGCTCGATGCGATTCTACGTGGATTACCTAGCCTTGAACAAGTTGACAGTGAAGAACAAGTATCCTATCCCAAATCAGTTAGATTTGTTCGATAGGCTAGCGAAAGGAAAGTACTTCACAAAGATCGACCTGCGGTCAGGATATTGGCAAGTACGGATTGCCAATGGGGATGAAGCCAAAACTATGGTTGTGACAAGGTATGGCTCATTCGAGTTTTTAGTGATGCCATTTGGCTTAACTAATGCCCTTGCGACATTTTGCAAATTGATGAATGATGTTCTGTATGAATTTTTGGATAAATTCGTAGTTGTCTATTTAGATGATATTGTTATCTATAGTGAGTGCTTAGAGGAGCATGTTAGACATCTAAGACTTGTGTTTGCAAAATTGAGGGAGTATGTACTCTATGTCAAGAGGGCGAATGGCGAATTTTGTAAGGAGGAAATTAAGTTCCTCGGGCACATAATCAGCAATAGGTCAGTGAGAATGGATCCTCGAAAGGTAGAGGCTATTGAAAGTTGGTCTGCCCCATTGACAGTGGCAGAATTGAGATCTTTCTTGGGATTAGCCAATTATTATCGAAGATTCATTGGTGGGTATGCAAGTGTGGCAAGCCCTTTGACCGACCTCTTGAAGAAGGGAGTAGATTGGAAGTGGAGCAAGGAGTGTGTGGAAGCATTCCAGAAGCTCAAGAGGGCTATTGTGACAGCCCCTGTGCTACAGTTGCCTAATTTTGATGTGCCCTTCGAGGTGCACATGGATGCGTCTGATCGTGGGATCGGTGGTGTGTTGATACAAGGACAACACCCAGTAGCATTTGAGAGCCGCAAGATGAAGGATTGTGAGCAGCGTTATTCTGCCCATGAGAAGGAGATGACGGCTGTGATCCATTGCCTTACGATTTGGAGGTACTACTTGTTGGGCTCGTCTTTCACAGTGGTGACAAACAATGTGGCGAACACATATTTTAAGACGCAGAAGAAGTTGTCCGCAAAGCAAGCTCGTTGGCAAGAATTCTTGGCAGAATTTGATTTCGAGTGGGTGCATAGAGCGGGCAAGGCAAATGTAGTGGCAGATGCACTGAGTAGGCGAACTGAGTGCATGACATTTCCGGCAGTTTTGATTGTGGAATCGGACTTTGTGGCGAAAATATGCGAGTACGCACCTAAAGACCTTGTCTATCAACAATTGATATCTTTAGTGCAGGATGGCACTGTGAGAAGGTATTGGTGATGTGCATAAATCATATACCCTTTTTAGCATGTTTTTAGACATAAATTAGGGCAATATTTGAATGTATTTGATCTTAATTGAATCAAATTGACATAAAATTGCTTAAATTTCGATTTTGGAAGTTTCAGGAGCAAATTGGACGAAAACAGCAAATTTTGGGGCAAAAATGCAATTTTTGGAAATGTTGACTTGGTCAACGGTCCGGGACGGGCGTCCCGACCCAGTCAAGGCACCAGGACGGGCGTCCCGAAGCACCAAAATTTGTCCCACATCGAATTTTTTGGAAATTTTCACTCCAGAAAGCTGCTATAAATACCCCAGGCCTCCAGGAGTTGAAATCATTCCTCTCCACTCGATCTGAGTCATTTAGTGGTGTCCAGTGTACAATTCTCTAGTACACAACTCACTCAGAGACTCGGATCTCAGTTTTCTTTCTTATTAGTGTTTTGTTTTAGTTTCTGAGAAATAGTCTCAGATCTTAGGTTTCTATAGATAGGTTCATTTTTGGTATTCATAGAATACCTGGATTTCGTTAGGAGATCCTAAGAGAGAGATAGGGTGCGTGTTCTTAGTCAGATTAGGGCAATTTGCTTAAGCCCGGGATGTAAGGTAAAGCAATTGCTACTAGGTCTAAGGAGCGTTCTCCGAAGGCTCTGCCGAGCAGAGTAGGATCGAGCAGTCAGGAGCATACAGGAGCTGCAGCGCCGGCTGGACCTGCATAGAGTGGTGATTACTTTATGACAGTGGGTCCCCTAGACGAGGTTCTGTATGTTTACGAATTGTTTTATCTAAATATTAATTTGAATATCAGATTACGATTCTTATGAATATCTGTTTTATATGTTGAAGTTGTTATGATTTTCCGGAAATGGCCACCTGCTTAAATATTCATTATGTCTGCATGTCTATTGCCGTTCTTTTAAACTTAAATTAGGGTTATAGACAATTCCTAACCACGGTCTATTCATAACCTGTTTAGTTTAACAGACATCAATTAGTATTGGTGTCTGCCATACTAGATAAAATAATCTGCGGAACACCTTGTTGGTTGAAAGTAGTCTAGGTAGGCTGAGTAGAGTGTTATGCCGGCGGTTATGAGGCGAGCAGCATGATACCGAAGTGACATAGGGTACCGTTCATTGCTGACTTTAGTCCGAGCCGTGAGTAGGGCCGTTACCCTTAACGATGGGGCGGTAGCGTAGAAACTCAGATGTGGTAGCCTTTAGACACAGAACATAGTTGCAATCCAGGCCAAGACATGTCTAAAATACTCGAATATAGGTCAATCAACGTATATTAATAGTATAACATAGAATCAGGACTCATCTATAAAACACTTTTGGGATTAATTAGACTTAAACCTAGTGGAGAATGGATCACCCTCTCATCAAAGTATTTGATGAAGATTGCATAACTGGATCATAAGATAAGAGTTAGGATAAAAGGCTAGTTACTACTAAGTCGTTGCCACTTCCCTGGGTGTACGATAATTAATTAAATAAAATCGTAGATACTTTCCAACAGACTAGCTACACGATAGGTACTCTGCCTTAGGTTCTGGCTGATTAAGTGACACCATAGAGACTAAGCGTGACAATTAGTCAATCACAGTCCTTAATTATTCATAATCAACATAGGATAAAATAACACCTATTTAGCACGTCAACCGGATCCGCATCAGATTTTTGGCGCCGTTGCCGGGGAAATATCATAATGAATTTAGGACTCCTAATCGAAATTCTAGACACCGATCAAAATTCTAGATACTTATGATAGGTAACGGTAGTAACCTAGACTTTAGACCCAACACTTATGTTATACCAGTTAGACAATCAATTTCCGAAATATAGGGTTATCATAACTAATTAATTTTAGATATTATCTGGAATTAAGACACTTAGGATAATCAAATTTTAGAAAATTATTCTAAAACCATATTAAGGAAATTTACCTGCTTTCAACATAAAACGAAAAAAAAAATGTTAAAAATTTAAAATCCCAAAAAGAATGTATCTTTCTTGCTCAACGGTGAGTCGTTCCTTTTCCCTATCTCTTATTTTTTTTTTGTTTTCTTAGTTGCTCTTTTTCGTGTTTTTCTTCCTTTATTTAATTTCGAAGAAATAAAAATGGAAATGAGGATAAAATATATTTTGTTCTGAGTTGTAAAATTTTGGCTTAGATTTTTATCGGGAAGAAACTCTATTTTAGAATTTTCTTAGAGTCATGCCGGCCTTATTAGGATGAGTTATGAAATAGTTTTTCCTTAATAGCCAGACCTTTGAATGTTCTATTGGGAAAAGGATGTTCCTTTTGTTTTGCTGATGATTGCATGAGAGTTTTTTTTTACTACACCCATTATGACATCACCTGATTGAAATCTGCTTTTTGAATGAATATGTGATGTAATGATGTAGTACGAATTGTTTTAGGACAGAAACATGATAAGAAAGTTCATGCATGATAAATTCCGATCTTATCTAGTCTTGTCTAGAAACAATAGGTGACACTGATCACTCCAAGATATCTGTGTTCAATAAAACTAATGTTGAACCCTAGTTGATTAAGTTAGGTTTTATTTGATATAGAATGAAGGGATAAGAAAAAGGGTTGAAAATCTAGAAAGCAAAACATTTGTCTAGATTAGGAAACCTTGAGTTAGAGGCTAGTGTAATACTCATAAATTTTTGGATGAAAACTTATTTGCATTGTTTGCTATGTATAATAATTCTCATCTGTGGTTTATTGCAAATTATCTAGTCACTGAATAAGTTCCAAGTGATATGACTTATCAGCAAAAGAAGAAATTCTTTGCTGATTTGAAATATTACTACTGGGCAGTTTCTCTTCTATTTCAAATTTTTGCAGATCAGTTGATCAGAAGATGTGTCTCAGAAGATGAAGGACACAAGATTTTGGAGCATTGCCCTAAAGAATCTACGGGAGACCAATTGACTACTATCAACACTGTCCGGAAAGTGTTGAAAGCAGGATCTTGTTGACCCACCATATTCAAGGACTTTTGTATCTCTGATACAGTCCTGCGATGCTTGCCAAATAACAGGTAACACATCTTCCAGAGATCATCTACCCCAGCGACGTACATAGAATGTTGCAACCGTTGATATCAGGGGTATTTCGAATCCTTTTCCTTTCTTCCTTTGAACATAATTACATCATAGTAGTCGTGGAACACTTTTCGAAAATAGCCTGAACCACAGGCATTACCTACTAATGATGTTAAAGTCATGTGCAGATTCTAGTTGTTTTCCAGATTCAGAGTGCCAATGTTTTAGGAAGAAATGTTCAGCCTGTGTATCAAATCTGTGAAGTCTGCTAAGTACCACACTTTAGCAGGGATTGCTATGGGAATGACTGACCATTCCAAAAGTGGTTGGAGCAGGTTACTGCAGAATGCTGCTCCCATGGGAAATGCATACAATCCCAGCTAGAGGAATCATACGGGATTTAGCTGAGGAATAATTCGAAAGCTGGAAACTTTCAGAAGATACCACCACAGCAAAACCCCTACCCGCAGAATCAACAGATGAGATACTGGCAACAATTAAAGCCAGACCAGTGCAAGCAAGTGATCTACCAAGAGGTAACGAAGGGTCGGAGGATATAGAGGAATTTTTTGTATCAGGAGCATAGCAATGGAGGAGCTTGCATTCCCCGCATACCAATCAGTTGTGAGAAACTTCCCCGAGGAAGTCTCAAATACTTGGGCCCAGATCTATACAACTGGAGCCCCTACCACCACAGCTTTGCCAAAACTTCAGGTATCTTTTCTTCCATTCGAGACTTGCATGCAATACCTTTACTAACATTGGCAGGTAGGCACACCAATCCAAAGAAGTCTCATTCCTAGACACGTTCCTTCTGGACACGTTGCTATGATTGTGAGAAATCTTACAAATGATTCGAGGAAGCAGCCCGTAGGGCTCGAGCCATTCATCAAATGAATAGGCCACTACCTGGAGCTCGACAATGAAGGATCGAAGCTGACATCATCCGTTACAGTATCTAGTGCTTACAGAGTCAAGAATGCCTCATCAATAGCACATGGCTAAGGTGAAGAGCCAATTGACAGATCAGAGAAGACCCTTCTGCTCGCGACATGAAGGGAGTTTTTCTAATCCTCATGTTCCTTTACTTTTATATTCTTTGTTTGGTGTCCTGTTTTGTTATTTCTTTGGTTGTTTTATTTTCTCTCTTACCCTTAGTTAGTCAAATAAGTGTGGGGTAAGAGTTTTCTATTTTTTTTTGTTTCTTGTTTTCAAATAAGTGTGGGGTAGTCTAGATATGCATGAACACTGAGGACAGTGTCAGAAATAAGTGTGGGGTAGCAGTGCACGGTGCACTGTAGTAGTTTGAGAAAATTTTTGCATGATTTTGCTTGTTTTCCCCGTATTTTCACAACCTTCCAAAATTTTTCAAAGTTTTTCATTCTTTCAGACTTCAAAATGCAGTATGATCGGTTAAAAAATTGCTTATGTCTATGATATGTAGGTAGGATGTTATGGTTGGTAGGAAACAATTGATGACTATTTTTGAACTTATTGATTAGGAATAGGGAATTCCTGATAACTGAGCACAACTTAGTCTGGATTAGAAACCTCAGCCAATTACCTTTTCAAGACTTAACTAGATAAAATTAAGACCAGTTGTGGATGCATTGACAATTAGATTGACTAGATGGGACTCTGAGCTAAAAGTGAAAAGAAAAGAAAAAAAATGAATGAGCTAATTAAATAGGGTAGTTTGCCAGCGGCCTTCGCTACTCGAGCACCACTCCTTCGGGGAACTTAAAGCCCGATGCCCTAAGGTCGTGTAGATCTGGGAGTCATCGGAGTGGGACTCGCTACATGGGTAGTTGAAGTTGACGTGTTCTAAGCAAACTCAAAATACCCTTAATCTATAAACGAAAGAAATCACTAAGAGCGAAAAACATTAAAATCTGATCACCAAAGCTCAGAACTCAAAAGTTATCTGTTGTCAGTGTGTCTAGCGACGGGTCGAAGTGTTATCTGGTAGTAGTTAAGATGAGAGTATATTGTGTTGACTATGGTCTAGACTAGTAACATACTACATCAGGAAAACCTTGTGACTGAGAAAAGAGTTCAATCTAGTTGTTAAGTGTTAAACCTGCTTGATCATAATAATCTACTAGAGACATTTGAGACCTTGTCATAGCAACCAAACCAGTCGACCTGTGTTAAGAATTGTCTGAAGAATTTTTGGAATAAAACATGACTAGACATAAGTGACTGCACATATGATCACTAACTTCAGGTAGACTTTGCTGAGGACAAGCAAAAAAGCTAAGTGTGGGGTTATCTGATGTGCATAAATCATATACCCTTTTTAGCATGTTTTTAGACATAAATTAGGGCAATATTTGAATGTATTTGATCTTAATTGAATCAAATTGACATAAAATTGCTTAAATTCGATTTTGGAAGTTTCAGGAGCAAATTGGACGAAAACAGCAAATTTTGGGGCAAAAATGCAATTTTGGAAATGTTGACTTGGTCAACGGTCCGGGACGGGCGTCCCGACCCAGTCAAGGCACCAGGAGGGCGTCCCGCAGCAAAATTTGTCCCACATCGAATTTTTTGGAAATTTTCACTCCAGAAAGTGCTATAAATACCCAGGCCTCCAGGAGTTGAAATCATTCCTCTCACTCGATATGAGTCATTTAGTGGTGTCCAGTGTACAATTTTAGTACACAACTCACTCAGAGACTCGGATCTCAGTTTCTTCTTATTAGTGTTTTGTTTTAGTTTCTGAGAAATAGTCTCAGATCTTAGGTTTCTATAGATAGGTTCGTTTTTGGTATTCATAGAATACCTGGATTTCGTTAGGAGATCCTAAGAGAGAGATAGGGTGCGTGTTCTTAGTCAGATTAGGGCAATTTGCTTAAGCCCGGGATGTAAGGTAAAGCAATTGCTACTAGGTCTAAGAGCGTTCTCCGAAGGCTCTGCCGAGCAGAGTAGGATCGAGCAGTCAGGAGCATACAGGATGCAGCGCCGGCTGGACCTGCATGAGTGGTGATTACTTTATGACAGTGGGTCCCTAGACGAGGTTCTGTATGTTTACGAATTGTTTTATCTAAATATTAATTTGAATATCAGATTACGATTTATGAATATCTGTTTTATATGTTGAAGTTGTTATGATTTCCGGAAATGGCCACCTGCTTAAATATCATTATGATGCATGTCTATTGCCGTTCTTTTAAACTTAAATTAGGGGTATAGACAATTCCTAACCAGGTCTATTCATAACCTGTTTAGTTTAACAGACATCAATTAGTATTGGTGTCTGCCATACTAGATAAATAATCTGCGGAACACCCTGTTGGTTGAAAGTAGTCTAGGTAGGCTGAGTAGAGTGTTATGCCGGCGGTTATGAGGCGAGCAACATGATACCGAAGTGACATAGGGTACCGTTCATTGCTGACTTTAGTCCGAGCCGTGAGTAGGGCCGTTACCCTTAACGAGGGGCGGTTGGGGTCGGTAGTAGCGTAGAAACTCAGATGTGGTAGCCTTTAGACACAGAACATAGTTGCAATCCAGGCCAAGACATGTCTAAAATACTCGAATATAGGTCAATCAACGTATATTAATAGTATAACATAGAATCAGGACTCATCTATAAAACACTTTTGGGATTAATTAGACTTAAACCTAGTGGAGAATGGATCACCCTCTCATCAAAGTATTTGATGAAGATTGCATAACTGGATCATAAGATAAGAGTTAGGATAAAAGTCTAGTTACTACTAAGCCGTTGCCACTTCCCTGGGTGTACGATAATTAATTAAATAAAATCGTAGATACTTTCCAACAGACTAGCTACACGATAGGTACTCTGCCTTAGGTTCTGGCTGATTAAGTGACACCATAGAGACTAAGCGTGACAATTAGTCAATCACAGTCCTTAATTATTCATAATCAACATAGGATAAAATAACACCTATTTAGCACGTCAACCGGATCCGCATCAATTGGCTCGACGATGGCTTGTTGTATGCCAAAGGGGGGCGAGCCTATGTCCCGAGTGGAGAGTTGAGAAGGATGTTGCTTAAGGAAGCACATGACTCGTTGTGGGCTGGTCATCCCGGCATCAAAAGAACTCGTTCTTTGCTAGCAAGAAGATTCTTTTGGCCAAAGATGGAGGATGACATCGAAGCTTACGTTCGAACATGTTTGGTGTGTCAACAAGATAAGGTGGAAAGGCAAAGGGAACCTGGTTTGCTACAACCCCTTCCCATTCTTGAGGGACCGTGGCAGAGTATTTCAATGGATTTCATCTCTGGATTGCCCAAGGTGAATGACCTGAGTTCTATTTTTGTAATAGTGGATAGGTTTTCGAAATACGCTGTATTTGTCCCAGCGCCATCATCTTGTCCAGCTGATGTGGCAGCTGAATTGTTTTTCAAACATGTTGTAAAATACTTTGGTATTCCAAAGGACATAGTGAGTGACAGGGATGCCAGATTTACTGGTAGATTTTGGGTGGCGTTGTTCGGATTATTGGGATCTGAATTGAAGTTTTCGACTGCCAATCATCCTCAGACTGATGGTTAGACAGAGAGGATCAATACCTTGTTGGAGGAGTACCTGAGGCATTATGTGACGGCGAGTCAGAAGAATTGGGTGAATCTTCTTGACTCAGCTCAGTTTTGTTACAATCTTCATCGATCTTCTGCAACGAAGATGAGTCCATTTGAGTTAGTGAATGGACAGCAGCCAACGACTCCACAGGATTTGGCAATGGTTGTGCCAAGTGTTGGAACGTGTCCAGCAGCTCAGAGATTTGCCAAGGCAAAGCAAGAGATGATTGCCGAAGCAAGAGACAGTTTGGAGATGGCTCAAAGAAGGATGAAGAAGTATGCTGATAAGCATCGACGTGATGTGCAATTTGACGTAGGTGACTTGGTGTTGCTGAAACTGACCCCTCAAA
>JAPHNG010000074.1:0-12500 GCA_027405835.1 Asclepias syriaca
CTTTTAGACTTCTAAATGCAGTATGATCGGTTAAAAAATTGCTTATGTCTATGATATGTAGGTAGGATGTTATGGTTGGTAGGAAACAATTGATGACTATTTTTGAACTTATTTAGGAGTAGGGAATTCCTGATAAATGAGCACAACCTAGTCTAGATTAGAGACCTCAACCAATTACCTTTTCAAGACTTAACTAGATAAAATTAGACCAGTTGTGGATGCATTGACAATTAGATTGACTAGATGGGACTCTGAGCTAAAAGTGAAAAGAAAAGAAAAAAAATGAATGAGCTAATTAAATAGGGTAGTTTGCCAGCGGCCTTCGCTACTCGAGCACCACTCCTTCGGGGAACTTAAAGCCTGATGCCCTAAGGTCGTGTAGATCTGGGAGTCATCGGAGTGGGACTCGCTACATGGGTAGTTGAAGTTGACGTGTTCTAAGCAAACTCGAAATACCCTGAATCTATAAAGAAAATAACTAAGTGCTAAAACATTAAAAATCTGATCACCAAAGCTCAGAACTCAGAAAGTTATCTGTTGTCAGTATGTCTAGCGATAGGTCGAAGTATTATCTGGTAGCAGTTAAGATAAGAGTTCATTGTGTTGACTATCTGGTCTAGACTAGTACACACACTACACATCAAGAAGACCCTGTGACTAAGAAAAAAGTCCAACCTAGTTGTTGATTTATTTTCTGCCTGATCATAACAAACTACTAGAGACATGTGAGACCTTGTCATAGCAACCTAACCAATCAGACCTGTGTTAAGAATTGTCTGAAGAATTTTTGGAATAAAAACATGATTAGGAATTTAAGTGACTGCACTACGGTTTAAAATCACTAACTCCATGTAGACTTTGCTTGAGGACAAGCAAAAAGCTAAGTGTGTGGTTATCAGATACGCGAAAATCGTATCACATTTTTAGCATGTTTTTATATATGTTTTAATGTGAAATTGAGAGTAAATTGACATTAATTGTTTACTATTTACTTGATTTCACGGTTTTTATGATTTTGGAAGTGTCAGGTGAAAAGTAGACGAAAACAGTAAATTCTGGGCAAAAACGCAATTTTTGGAAATGTTGACCCGGTCAAAGGTCCGGGACGGGCGTCCCGAACCCGGGACGGGCGTCCCGACCCGGTCAAACCGCCAGGACGGGCGTCCTGAACCGGGACGGGCGTCCCGAACCTGGTCAACGAATCAGGACGGGCGTCCCGAACCGGGACGGGCGTCCCTAGCCGCCAGAAGCTGTCCCACATCGAATTTTTCAGAAGTTTTCACTCCGGGAAGCTGCTATAAATACCCCAGGCCTCCAGCAGTTGAATTCATCCCTCTCCACTCGATCTGAGTCATTAAGTGGTTTCCAGTGTACAATTCTCTAGTACACAACTCACTCAGAGACTCAAATCTCAGTTTTCTTTCTTATTAGTGTTTTGTTTTAGTTTCTGAGAAATAGTCTCAGATCTTAGGTTTCTATAGATAGGTTCGTTTCCGGTATTCATAGAATACCCGGGGTTTCGTTAGGAGGCCCTAAGAGAGCTCGAGGCGTTCGAAGAGTCAGTCCACAGGGCTGGGCTTAAGCCGGGTTGTTAAGTAAAGCCCAGCTACTAGGCTGAGGAAGCGTCCTCCGAAGGTTCTGACGAGCAGAGTCGGGTCAAGCAATATGGCATATACAGCAGTACGCTCCATCGGCGAAACTTCGTAAAGGGTGAATTCTTTATGGCATCGGTCCCCCTGTCCCTCTCTTATATGTTGTTATTGTGTTTGTCCAAATACTGATTGGAATACCAGATTATTTTTATGAATATTTGTGATATATGTTGAAGTTATTATGTTTTTCTAGAAATGGCCACCTGCTTAAATATCCATTATGTCTGCATGTCTATTGCCGTTCTTTTAAACTGAAATTAGGGTTATAGACAATTCCTAACCACGGTCTATTCATAACTGTTTAGTTTAACAGACATCAATTAGTATTGGTGTCTGCCATACTAGATAAATAATCTGCGGAACACCCTGTTGGTTGAAAGTCGTCTAGGTAGGCTGAGTTGAGTATTATGCCGGCGGTTATGAGACGAGCAGTATGATCCCCAAAGTGACATAGGGCGGTCATTGCTGACTTTAGTCCGAGCCGTGAGTAGGGCCGTTACCCTTAACGATGGGGCGGGTTGGGTAGCGTAGAAACTCAGATGTGGTAACCTTTAGACACAGAACATAGTTGCAATCCAGGCCAAGACATGTCTAAAATACTCGAATATAGGTCAATCAATGTATAGTAACAGTATAACATAGAATCAGAACTCATCTTTAAAACACTTTTAGGATTAATGGGCTTGAACCTGGTGGAGAATGGATCACCCTCTCATCAAAGTATTTGATGAAGATTGTATAACTGGATCATAAGATAGGAGTTAGGATAAAAGGCTAGTTACTACTAAGCCGTTGCCACTTCCTGGGAGTACGATAATTAACTTAGTAAAATCGTAGATACTTTCCAATAGACTAGCTACACGATAGGTACTCTGCCTTAGGTTCTGGCTGATTAAGTGACACAATAGAGACTAAATGTGACAATTAGTCAATCACAGTCCTTAATTATTCATAATCAACATAGGGTAAAATAACACCTATTTAGCACGTCAACCGGAATCCCCATCAGTTTCGGCGCCGTTGCCGGGGAAAATATCATAATGAATTAGGATTCTTGATCACAAATTCTAGACTTTGATAGGCGGGTGCGGTAGTAATTAGACCTTAAACCTAACACTTGTTTTATGCGTAGACAATCAGTTTCCGAAATATAGGATTATCATAACTAATTAATTTTAGATATTATCTGGAATTAAGACACTTAGGATAATCAAATTTTAGAAAATTATTCTAAAACCATATTGAGGGAATTTAATTGCTTTCGAAATTAAACATAAAAAGAAAGAAAAAATGTAAAAAATTTAAAATCCAAAAAGAATGTATTTTTCTTGCTCAATGGTAAGTTATTCTTTTCCCTATCTCTTGTTCTTTCTTAGTTGTTTTCTTAGTTGTCCATTTGTTGCTCTTTTTCGTGTTTTTCTTTTTTTTAAATAAAAATGGAAATGAGGATAAAATAAATTTTCTTCTGAGTTGTAAAGTTTTGGCTTAGATTTTTATTGGGAAGAAACTCCATTTTAGAATTTTCTTAGAGTCATGCCGGCCTTATTAGGATGAGTTATGAAATAATTTTTCCTTAATAGCTGGACCTTTGAATGTTCTATTGAAAAAAGGAAGTTCCTTTTGTTTTGCTGATAATTGCATGAGATTTTTTTAAAACCAAAAGGAATTATTGCACCCATTATGACATCACCTGATTGAAATCTTCTTTTTGAATGAATATGTGATGTAATAAGAATTGTTTTAGGACAGAAACATGATAAGAAAGTTCATGTATGATAAATTCTAATCTTATCTAGTCTTGTCTAAAAACAATAGGTTACACTGATCACTCCAAGATATCTGTGTTCAATAAAACTAATGCTGAACCATACTTGATTAAGTTAAGTTTTATTGTTACTTGAACTTGATATAGAATAAAGGGATAAGAAAAAGGGTTGAAAATCTAGAAAGCAAACCATTTGTCTAGATTAGGAAACCCTGAGTTTGAGGCTAGTTTAATACTGATGAATTTTTGGATGAAAACTTATTTGCATTGTTTGCTATGTATAATAATTCTCATCTGTGGTTTATTGTTGTTGCAAATTATCTAGTCACTTAATAAGTTCCAAGTGATATGACTTATCAGCAAAAGAAGAAATTCTTTGCTGATTTGAAATATTACTACTGGGCAGTTTCTCTTCTATTTCAAATTTTTGCAGATCAGTGATCAGAAGACGTATCTCAGAAGACGAAGGACAAGATTTTGGAGCATTGCCCTAAAGAATCTACGGGAGACCAATTGACTACTATCAACACTGTCCGGGAAGTGTTGAAAGCAGGATCTTGTTGACCCACCATATTCAAGGATTTTGTATCTCTGATACAGTCCTGCAATGCTTGCCAAATAATAGGTAACACATCTTCCAGAGATCGTCTACCCCAGCGACGTACACAGAATGTTGCAACCGTTGATATCAGAGGTATTTCGAATCCTTTTCTCTTTCTTTCCTTTGAAAATAATTACATCATAGTAGTCGTGGAACACTTTTCGAAAATAGCCTGAACCACAGGCATTACCTACTAATGATGTTAAAGTCATGTGCAGATTCTAGTTGTTTTCCAGATTCAGAGTGCCAATGTCTTAGGAAGAAATGTTCAGCCTGTTGTGCCGCCTGGCTTAGTTTCGGTCGAGTCGGGTCGAGGTTTGGCAGGGCCATGGTCCAGTTCGGGCCTAGCATAGGATTCCCTTCCCTTAATTTTTGTATATTCCCCCTAAATTCTGGCATAATGGCCGAAAGTAGTGTAGGCCCCATTGGGCACTCCCGAAATTAGGGCACTCCCGAAATTAAGGCACTCCCGGAATTAGGGCACTCCCGGATTTAGGGCACTCCTTGTTTTAAGGAGGTTGCCTCCCTTGTATAAATATGGCCTTTGGCCTCACACTTGTAATTATCCAATTTTCCAACAATCTGTATAGCACTCCAGGCTTACTTGCAAACTCTCTCCTTCTCAATTTCTCTGTTTTTCCATTGTCTTTCACTTAGCCATCACCCGTCGGCTTTGCTCGGAAGAGGCTGACTTAGCTGTCGCAAGGGGCGAAAAGAAGCTAAGGCCGCACGCACGCTTGTTCAGGAACAAGGTCGTGACAAGTGGTATCAGAGCACGGTTAACATCACGCAAAGTCACTCATGGCTGAGTACATAGGCGCTACATCTGGTATGACCGAGGAGACCCGCGGAAGGGAGACTTTGCCCGCACACCAGGGGAAGAAGAAGCGGGACCAAAGCAAGGCTCGTGCCGAAGTCCCGCCCCTCGAATACATTATGGGCGAGATGAACGAGAAACTGGAGAAAGCCGAGTTCTCTTTCCGGACATTGGAGGATCATGTCATGGTAGAGCTGGAGGCTACCAAAGGCGACGTGCAAGGGTGCACAGACGCCATCCAAGACTGCCGGGACGCAGTCACTGAAGTTAGGGACAGCCGGGACACACTCATGCTGCGTCTAGATCAGCTAGAGGGAATCGTCCATGGCCTAAAGGAAGACCTGGCGATCTGCAAGAAAGCCATGGCCAGCGGAGAGGCCAACCCGCCCGTGCCAACCCCGAGGATCGAGTACCCGAAGCCACCGAGCTTCAGTGGCATAAGGGATGCCAAGCTACTTGATAATTTCCTCTGGCACATGGAGCGATATTTTGAATGCACGAAAATCCGCGACGAGGAAACTAAGGTAAGAACCGCAACTCTTTACCTTACTGATAACGCCATGCTTTGGTGGCGTCGGAAAGATGCAGACATAAAGCGGGGCACGTGCCAACTGGTTACGTGGGACGAGTTCATCAAAGAACTAAAGCGACATTTCTACCCCGAAAACGTCGTCTACGAAGCGCGAAGGAAGCTGAGAGAATTGAAACAAAAGGGTCCGATCCGAGACTATGTCAAAGAGTTCCAAACTCTCATGCTCCAAATCCCAAACCTAACGGACGACGACACTCTGTTCTATTTTGTGGATGGGCTGCACAATTGGCCAAACAAGAACTGCAGCGCAGAGGCGTCAAATCAGTAGATGAGGCGATTGCCGCAGCCGAGTCTCTTATAGACTTCCGGTCGCCGTCTACCTCCGAGTCCACCAAGCAAAAGGAGAGGTATCCTGCTAGAAGTGGGGGAGAGCGGCGAGAAAACAGGGACTCTCGCGAGGTTCGTAAGCCACCAACGAGGGACGTGGGACGGAGTAACGTGCGTCGGAACTACGAAGAAAAGAAGCAAGCATTCGTCCCCAAGGGCGGGTGTTTCATATGTAAAGGGCCGCATGGCATGAGGGACTGCCCGAAACTCGGGTCCCTCTCGGCCATCGTGGTGCAACAAGAGTCGGAGGGCCGAGGGGAAAAGGAGCCGAGCATGATGGGCTCGCTCCAAGTTCTAAACGCTCTCAAGGCTAACCCAGTGCCAGCGTCTACGAGCAAGGGGCTCATGTACGTGGAGGCACACGTAAACGGAAAGACGACCAAGGCGTTGGTCGACACAGGCGCATCCCACATCTTCATTTCCGACGATGAGGCGAGGCGACTAGGTTTGAGCTGGTCCACGGGCGAGGGATGGCTCAAAACGGTAAACGCGAAAGCCCAACGTATCAGTGGCGTAGCTCGGGACGTAAGGCTACGACTCGGCACATGGGAAGGCCGAGTGAACTTCTCAGTCGCTCCCATGGACGACTTCAAAGCAGTGCTGGGCATGGACTTCCTACGCCAGGTAACCGCTATACCCATGCCTTCTTTCGATACGATGTGCATACTAGAGAAAGGGGCGACGTGTATGGTCCCAGCCCATACATCTTTGGACCGTGGGACGGACGAACGGCTATTGTCGGCAATGCAAGTTGCCAAGGGCGCAAGGCGGAGCGAGCCGACCTATATAGCCATGCTCCAGGACGGCAGGCCAGGTAAAGGGACTGAAGAGGCACCACCCCCACTTATCCAGAGCGTCCTGAAGGAAAACCAGGACGTCATGCCAGCCGAACTACCAAGCGAACTCCCACCTAGGCGAGAGGTGGACCACGCCATCGAACTGGAGTATGGTGCCAAGCCACCTGCGATGGCACCATATCGCATGTCACCACCCGAGCTCGAGGAACTTCGCAAGCAACTAAAGGAGCTAACCGACAAAGGGATGGTCAGGCCCTCGAGGGCACCTTTCGGTGCCCCAGTCCTATTCCAAAAGAAGCAGGACGGCTCTCTGAGGATGTGCGTAGATTACCGAGCATTGAACAAAGTTACTATCAAGAACCGATATCCCATTCCCCTCATAGCGGACTTGTTCGACAGGCTTGGGAAAGCCAAGGTGTACACCAAGATGGACTTACAGAAGGGTTACTACCAAGTCCGGATCGCAGAAGGAGACGAACCGAAGACCACGTGCATCACCCGCTACGGGTCATATGAATGGTTAGTCATGCCCTTCGGGCTTACCAACGCCCCCGCTACTTTTTGTACCCTTATGAATAAAATCTTCCATCCCTACTTGGACCGGTTCGTGGTGGTCTACATGGACGATATAGTCGTTTATAGTAACTCACTCGAAGAGCATGCCACCCACCTACGCGTCGTTTTCAAGGTTCTTCGGGAGAACCAGCTTTATGTAAAGGAGTCGAAATGCGAGTTCGCCAAGGACGAGGTAGGATTCCTTGGTCACATCATCGGGCCGGGACGGATACGAATGGATGGGGCCAAGATCCAAGCAATCGTGGACTGGGAAGTCCCGAACAAGGTAACCGAACTACGCTCTTTCCTTGGTCTAGTCAATTACTATCGCCGGTTTATACAGGGATACTCGGCAAGAGCGGCACCATTGACGGACCTATTGAAGAAAACCAAGGCGTGGGACTGGTCGGACAAGTGTCAGAAGGCCTTTGAGGAACTGAAGGCCGCAGTGACTAGAGAGCCCGTTCTAGCACTGCCTGATTTCGATAAACCGTTCGAGGTCCAAACAGACGCTTCGGACTTTGCCATCGGAGGAGTCCTAATGCAAGGGGAGCACCCCATAGCATTCGAGAGTCGGAAGCTAAACGACACTGAGCAACGCTACACGGTGCAGGAAAAAGAGATGACTGCCGTCATCCACTGTTTGAGGGTCTGGCGCCACTATCTACTTGGGGCACACTTTCTGGTCAAAACCGACAACATGGCGACAAGTTATTTCCAAACCCAGAAGAAACTATCCCCCAAGCAGGCACGCTGGCAAGACTTCCTTGCCGAGTTCAATTACACATTAGAATACCAACCGGGGAAGGCCAACGTCGTAGCCGATGCACTGAGCCGCAAGGCAGAATTTGCAGCCATCAGCCAGGCCAATGGGACAGTCGTGGAACGCATCAAGACGGGACTTGAACAAGACCCCATGGCCCGGCAGCTCTTTCACCTTGCCGGAGAAGGTAAGACTCAACGATTTTGGGTAGAGGACGGCCTACTCTACACTAAGGGACGTCGACTGTTCGTGCCAAGGTGGGACGGCCTAAGGCGGGACTTAATCACCGAATGCCACGCCACCAAGTGGGCTGGTCACCCCGGACAACGACGTACATTGGCACTCGTAGAGGCAGCTTATTTTTGGCCACAAATGCGGGACGAAGTGGAGCTCTATGTGCGGACGTGTCTTGTGTGCCAGCAAGACAAGGTGGAGAACAGACATCCAGCCGGGCTACTGGAGCCTTTACCCATTGCCGAACGACCATGGGACTCAATCTCATTAGACTTCATCAGCTCTTTACCAAGGTCGGAAGGGTTCGGGTCGATAATGGTCATTGTGGACCGTTTCTCTAAATACGGAACATTCATCCCGTGCACGAAGGACTGCACGGCCGAGGAGGCGGCCCGTGCCTTCTTCAAAAACGTGGTGAAGTTATGGGGACTACCGACGAGTATCATAAGTGACCGAGACCCACGATTCACGGGGAGATTGTGGACAGAATTATTCAAAATTCTCGGTACCCAGCTGAACTTCTCCACAAGTTTTCATCCTCAAACGGACGGACAAACTGAGAGGGTCAACGCTTTGCTGGAGCTATACTTACGGCACTTTGTAAGTGCAAACCAACGGGACTGGGCCAAGCTACTCGACGTGGCACAATTTTCTTACAACTTGCAGAGGAGCGAGTCGACGGGACGAAGTTCCTTTGAACTTGCCACGGGGCGACAACCATTAACTCCGCACACCCTTGACGCCCCTATTCGAGAAGGAAAGAGTCCAGGAGCAGAGAAAATGGCTAAAGCTTGGGAGGAACAAGCCGATATTGCTCGAGTTTGCTTAGAACGAGCAAGGAAGAAAATGAAGCGGTGGGCCGACAAGTCGAGAAGACCGAAGGACTACGCCATTGGAGACCAAGTCCTCGTCAAACTTCTACCCCAACAGTTCAAAGCCCTACGGAGCTTGCACAAGGGCCTGGTACGAAGGTACGAGGGACCATTCCCAATAACAGCCAAGGTAGGCAATGTGGCGTATAGGGTCGAACTACCGCCCACACTCAAGATACATCCCGTATTCCACGTGAGCATGTTGAAGCCATACCACGGGGACGTAGACGAACCAAGTCGAAATATATCCCACAGAGCACCACCTCTCAACACCAAGTCCTTCGACAAGGAGATCGATGCGGTACTCGCAACGAGGGTCCAGCGACGCCGAGGTGTACAACCGAAGACCCAATATCTCATTCGATGGAAGGGTCTGCCTGAGTCCGAGGCATCATGGGAATTCGAAGGCGACCTATGGCAGTTCCGAGATGAACTCCAAGTCTACGAGGCGACGAGGGCGTCGCCAGCATAGGTGGGGGAGAATGTGCCGCCTGGCTTAGTTTCGGTCGAGTCGGGTCGAGGTTTGGCAGGGCCATGGTCCAGTTCGGGCCTAGCATAGGATTCCCTTCCCTTAATTTTTGTATATTCCCCCTAAATTCTGGCATAAGGGCCGAAAGTAGTGTAGGCCCCATTGGGCACTCCCGAAATTAGGGCACTCCCGAAATTAAGGCACTCCCGGAATTAGGGCACTCCCGGATTTAGGGCACTCCTTGTTTTAAGGAGGTTGCCTCCCTTGTATAAATATGGCCTTTGGCCTCACACTTGTAATTATCCAATTTTCCAACAATCTGTATAGCACTCCAGGCTTACTTGCAAACTCTCTCCTTCTCAATTTCTCTGTTTTTCCATTGTCTTTCACTTAGCCATCACCCCGTCGGCTTTGCTCGGAAGAGGCTGACTTAGCTGTCGCAAGGGGCGAAAAGAAGCTAAGGCCGCACGCACGCTTGTTCAGGAACAAGGTCGTGACACTGTGTATCAAATCTGTGAAGTCTGCTAAGTACCACACTTTAGCAGGGATTGCTATGGGAATGACTGACCATTCCAAAAAGAGGTAGGAGTAGGTTACTGCAGAATGCTGCTCCAATGGGAAATGCATACAATCCCAGCTAGAGGAATCATACGGGATTTAGCTGAGGAATAATTCGGAAGCTGGAAACTTTCAGAAGATACCACCACAGCAAAACCCCTACCCACAGAATCAACAGATGAGATACTGGCAACAATTAAAGCCAGACCAGTGCAAGCAAGTGATCTACCAAGTGGTATCGAACGGTCGAAGGATATAGAGGAATTTGGCATTGTATCGGGAACATAGCAATGGAGGAGCTTGCATCCCCTGCATACAATCAGCTGTGAGAAACTTCCCCGAGGAAGCTTCAAATATTTGGGCCCAGATCTACACCACTGGAGCCCCCTACCACCACAGCTTCGCCAAAACTTCAGGTATCTTTTCTTCCATTCGAGACTTGCATGCAATACCTTTACTAACATTGGCAGGAAGGCACACAAATCCCAAGAAATCTCATTCCTAGACACGTTCCTCCTGGTGCTATGATTGTGAGAAATCTTACAAATGATTCGAGGAAGCAGTCCGTGGGGCTCGAGCCATTCATCAAATGAATAGGCCACTACCTAGAGCTCGACGATGAAGGATCGAAGCTGACGTCATCCGTTCCAATATCTAGAGCTTACAGAGTCAAGAATGCCTCAGCAATAGCACATGGCTAAGGTGAAGAGCCAATTGACAGATCAGAGAAAACCCTTCTGCTCGAGGCAAGAAGGGAGTTTTTCTAACCCTCATCTTCCTTTACTTTTATTTTATTTTCTTCATGTCGTGTCTTGTTCCTTTATTGCATATTTTCTCTCTTACCCTTAGTTAGTTGAATAAGTGTGGGGTAAGAGTTCTTTGTTTTGTTCTTAAGAGTCTTTTCTGTTTTGTTTCTGTTTCTTGTTTTCAAATAAGTGTGGGGTAGATTAGATATGCATGAACACTGAGGACAGTGTCAGGCTTAAGTGTGGGGTAGCAGTGCACGGTGCACTGTAGTAGTTTAAACATGCTTTTGCTTGTTTTCCCCATATTTTCACACCCTTCCAAAATTTTTCAAAATTTTTCCGTCTTTTAGACTTCTAAATGCAGTATGATCGGTTAAAAAATTGCTTATGTCTATGATATGTAGGTAGGATGTTATGGTTGGTAGGAAACAATTGATGACTATTTTTGAACTTATTGATTAGGAGTAGGGAATTCCTGATAAATGAGCACAACCTAGTCTAGATTAGAGACCTCAACCAATTACTTTTTCAAGACTTAACTAGATAAAATTAGACCAGTTGTGGATGCATTGACAATTAGATTGACTAGATGGGACTCTGAGCTAAAAGTGAAAAGAAAAGAAAAAAAATGAATGAGCTAATTAAATAGGGTAGTTTGCCAGCGGCCTTCGCTACTCGAGCACCACTCCTTCGGGGAACTTAAAGCCTGATGCCCTAAGGTCGTGTAGATCTGGGAGTCATCGGAGTGGGACTCGCTACATGGGTAGTTGAAGTTGACGTGTTCTAAGCAAACTCGAAATACCCTGATTCTATAAAGAAAATAACTAAGTGCTAAAACATTAAAAATCTGATCACCAAAGCTCAGAACTCAGAAAGTTATCTGTTGTCAGTATGTCTAGCGATAGGTCGAAGTATTATTTGGTAGCAGTTAAGATAAGAGTTCATTGTGTTGACTATCTGGTCTAGACTAGTACACACACTACACATCAAGAAGACCCTATGACTAAGAAAAAAGTCCAACCTAGTTGTTGATTTATTTTCTGCCTGATCATAACAAACTACTAGAGACATGTGAGACCTTGTCATAGCAACCTAACCAATCAGACCTGTGTTAAGAATTGTCTGAAGAATTTTTGGAATAAAAACATGATTAGGAATTTAAGTGACTGCACTACGGTTTAAAATCACTAACTCCATTTAGACTTTGCTTGAGGACAAGCAAAAAGCTAAGTGTGGGGTTATCTGATACGCGAAAATCGTATCACATTTTTAGCATGTTTTTATATATGTTTTAATGTGAAATTGAGAGTAAATTGACATAATTGTTTACTATTTACTTGATTTCACGGTTTTATGATTTTGGAAGTGTCAGGTGAAAAGTAGACGAAAAGCAAATTCTGGGGCAAAAACGCAATTTTTGGAAATGTTGACCCGGTCAAAGGTCCGGGACGGGCGTCCCGACCCAGTCAAACCGCCAGGACGGGCGTCCTGAACCGGGACGGGCGTCCCGAACCTGGTCAACGAATCAGGACGGGCGTCCCGAGCCGCCAGAAGCTGTCCCAGATCGAATTTTTCAGAATTTTTCACTCCGGGAAGCTGCTATAAATACCCCAGGCCTCCAGCAGTTGAATTCATCCCTCTCCACTCGATCTGAGTCATTAAGTGGTTTCCAGTGTACAATTCTCTAGTACACAACTCACTCAGAGACTCAGATCTCAGTTTTCTTTCTTATTAGTGTTTTGTTTTAGTTTC
>JAPHNG010000074.1:17500-25000 GCA_027405835.1 Asclepias syriaca
TCTGCTGCACCTGGCAGGGGAAAAGTTGCCAGGACATCTATGAGGGGGCACAAGTGTTGGGCGAGCTGCTCGCGGCACTGTCGTGCGGCACCCCGGATGCAGTCCGAAGCGACCCTCCCTCCTCTTTGACTCCCCCCGTTCTTTTGTTTGAATTCTTGAACGCAAAAACATCACCGGGATGCCCGACTTTGCCGTCAGACTGTCTCGGGGGGAAAAAATAAATAAATAAAATCCCGTCCTTGGAAAATTCAAAGATTCTTCACATTCTACGCATCACGGGCGTTAATCGTGCAAATTTTTAGCCTTGGATAAATTCTGGGTAGTGAGATAAAAAATTGACAATATTTTCCCACCTGCTCGGAAAATGAGTGTCTGCTGCCCCTGGCAGCGCAAAAGTTGCCAGGACATCTATAAGGGGGCACAAGTCTTGGGAGCCTCCTTGCCCGGCCGGGCGGGCTGACCGCGGCACTGTTGTGCGGTGCCCCGGGTGCAGTCTGAAGCGACCCTCCCTTCGTCCAGAGTGCGCATCGCGGCCGTCCAACGACCCTACGAATGTGTGCCCCAACTGGTCGCCGCGCCGCGCTCCCTAGCACGGTCCCGCGCCCCTCCCCCCGCGCACTCGGGCACGGTCCCACGCCCCTCCCAACGTCCCCCCTACTCCCTCCCGTGCTCCCCCTAATGTCCCCCCTACCCCCCCCTACGCCCCCTCCCCCATTACTCCCTCCCCCCTGCACCACAATCATTGATTCCCGCCGAGGGCGTCCTGTGTCACGAGCGTGCCTGGTGGCGTAGCGGAGCAGTGCCTAGCGCGCCGCCCTACGCAGCGTTGCACCGGCTGGCATGCTTCCGGCACGGGATATGCCTCGGCATTTACTTTGCTGGCCGCGGTGCTCTTTGTTCGCCGTCGTATAGGATTCGGATCCTCCCTCGGATCCTCCCTTAATATTATAAAAGGGAAGAAGAAGAAGAAGAAGAAAGAAGAAAAAGAAAAATAATCCCAAAAACATCATCGGGATGCCCGGCTTTGCGGTCAGACGTCCTTCCGCTCCTCTTTGACTCCCCCCCTTCTTTTGTTCGAATTCTTGAACCCAAAAACATCATTCGGATGCCCGGCTTTGCCATCGGACGTCCTTCCGCTCCTCTTTTGACTCCCCCCGTTCTTTTGTTCGAATTCTTGAACCCAAAACATCATCGGGATGCCCGGCTTTGCTGTCAGACTATCTCGGGGGAAAAAAATAAATAATTAAAATTCCGACCCCGAAAAATTCAAACAAAAAATTCTTCACGTTCTATGCATCGCGGGCGTTAATCGTGCAAATTTTCAGCCCTGGATGAATTCTGGGTAGTGAGAAAAACAATCGACAATATTTTCCCACCTGCTCGGAAAATGAGTATCTGCTGCAACTGGCAGGGGAAAAGTTGCCAGGACATCTATGAGGGGGCACAAGTGTTGGGCGAGCTGCTCGCGGCACTGTCCTGCGGCGCCCCAGGTGCAGTCCGAGGTGACCCCTCCCTCCGTCCGGAGTGCGCACGGCGGCCGTCCGACGACCCTATGAATGAATGCCCCAATTGGTCGCCGCGCACTGATGGGTTTCCAGCCGATATGCTAAATAGGTGTTATTTTACCCTATGTTGATTATGAATAATTAAGGACTATGATTGACTAATTGTCACATTTAGTCTCTATGGTGTCACTTAATCAGCCAGAACCTAAGGTAGAGTACCTATCGTGTAGCTAGTCTGTTGGAAAGTATCTACGATTTTATTAAATAAATATCGTACTCCCAGGGAAGTGGTAACGACTTAGTAGTAACTAGCCTTTATTCCTAACTCTTTTCTTATAATCTAGTTATGCAATCTTCATCAATAACTTTGATGAGAGGGTGATTCATTCTCCACTAGGTTTAAGTCTAACCAAACCTGAAAGTGTTTTATAGATGAGATCCTGATTTTATGTTATACTGTTACTATACGTTGATTGACCTATATTCGAGTATTTTAGAAATGTCTTGGCCTGGATTGCAACTATGTTCTGAGTCTAAAGGTGTACCACATCTGAGTCTCTACGCTACCACCCCATCGTTAAGGGTAACGGCCCTACTCACGGCTCGGACAAAAGTCAGCAATGAACGCCCTATGTCACTTCGGGGATCATACTGCTCGTCTCATAACCGCCGGCATAACACTCTACTCAGCCTACCTAGACTACTTTTAACCAACAGGGTGTTCCGCAGATTATTTTATCTAGTATGGCAGACACTAATACTAATTGATGCCTGTTAAACTAAACAGGTTATGAATAGACCGTGGTTAGGAATTATCTATAACCCTAATTTCAGTTTAAAAGAACGACATTAGACATGCAGACATAATGAATATTTAAGTAGGTGGCCATTTCTAGAAAAACATAATAAATTCAGCATATATAAGAAATATTCATAATAATCATAATCTGGTATTCAGAACTGTTATTTGGACAAACACAATAACAACATATAAGAGAGGGACAGGGGGACCGATGCCATAAAGAAATCACCCTTTACGAAGTCTCGACGATGGAGCGTACTGCTGTATATGTCGTATTTCTTGACCCGACTCTACTCGACAGAACCTTCGGTGGACGCTTCCTCAGCCTAGTAGCTGGACTTTACCTTACGTCCTGGGCTTAAGCCCATCCCTGTGGACTGACTCTTCGAACGCCTAGTGCCCTCTTAGGATCTCCTAACGAAATCCTGGGTATTCTATGAATACCAGAAACGAACCTATCTATATAAGCCTAAGATCTGAGACTATTTCTCAGAAACTAAAACAAAATACTAACAAGAAAGAAAACTGAGATCCGAGTCTCTGAGTGAGTTGTGTACTAGAGAAGTGTACACTAGAAACCACTTAATGACTCAGATCGAGTGGAGAGGAATGAATTCAATTGCAGCTTCCCGGGGTGATTTTTCACCAAAACTTCGACGTGGGACTTGAACTTGGGGTTCGGGACGCCCGTCCCGGATTAGGACGCCTGTCCTGGTTTGTTGACCAAGTCGGGACGCCCGTCCCGAGTCCTGGACGCCCGTCCCGGATTCGGGACGCCCGTGCTGAGCCTTTGACCAAGTCAGCATTTCCAAAAATTGCGTTTTTGCCCCAAAATTTGCTGTTTTCGTCTACTTTTCACCTGACATTTCCAAAATCATAAAAACTGTGAAATTAAGTAAATAATAAACAATTAAGATCAATTTACCCTCAATTTGACCCTAAATCATATATAAAAACATGTTAAAAAGGTGATACGATTTTCGCGTATCAGATAACCCCACACTTAGCTTTTTGCTTGTCCTCAAGCAACGTCTACCTGAAGTTAGTGATTCTAAATCGTAGTGCAGTCACTGAAATTCCTAGTCATGTTTTTATTCCAAAAATTTATTCAGACAATTCTTAACACATGTCTGACTGGTTAGGTTGCTATGACAAGGTCTCAAATGTCTCTAGTAGTTTGTTAGGGTTGAGCAGAAAGTAACTTAACAACTAGGTTGAACTTTTCTCTTAGTCATAAGGTCTTCCTAATGTGTAGTGTGTGTACTAGTCCAGACCAGATAGTCAACACAATAAACTCTTGTCTTAACTGTTACCAGATAACACTTCGACCTATTGCTAGACACACTGATAACAGATAACTTTTCTGAGTTCTGAGCTTTGGTGATCAGATTCTATTTAGCATTTATTGATTTCTTTCGTTTATAGATTTTCTAGGGTATTTTGAGTCTGCTTAGAACACGTCAACTTCAACTACCCATGTAGCGAGTCCCACTCCGATGACTCCCAGATCTGCACGACCTTAGGGCATCAGTCTTTAAGTTCCCCGAAGGAGTGGTGCTCGAGTAGCGAAGGCCGTTGGCAAACTACCCTATTTTAATTAGCTCACTTTTTTTTTCTTTTTCACTTTTGGCTCAGAGTCTCATCTAGTCATTCCAATTGTCAATGCATCCTGCAATAGGTCTAATTTTATCTAGTTAAGTTTTGAAAAGGCAATTGGTTGAGGTCTCTAATCCAGACTAAGTTGTGCTCAATTTTCAGGAATTCCCTACTCCTAATCAATAGGTTCAGCAATAGTTATCAATTATCTCCTACTAACCACAACATACTACCTACATATCATAGACATAAGTAATTGTTTAACCAATCATACTGCATTTAGAAGTCTGAAAGATGGAAAAATTTTGAAAAATTTTGGAATGGTGTGAAAATATGGGGAAAACAAGAAAAACGTTTCTCAGACTACTACAGTGCACCGTGCACTGCTACCCTACACTTAAGTCTAACACTGTCCTCAGTGTTTATGCATATCTAAACTACCCCACACTTATTTGAAGACAAGAAGAAATGAAAACAAAATAGAAAACTCTTACCCCACACTTATTTGACAAACTAAGGGTAAGAGTGAAAATAAAACAACCAACAAAACAAGACACAAAAATGAAGAAAATAAAAGTAAAGGAAGATGAGATTAGAAAAACTCCCTTCTTGCCTCGAGCAGAAGGGTTTTCTCTGATCTGTCAATTGGCTCTTCACCTTAGCCATGTGCTATTGCTGAGGCATTCTTGACTCTGTAAGCTCTAGTACTGGAACGGATGACGTCAGCTTCGATCCTTCATCGTCGAGCTCTAGGTAGTGGCCTATTCATTTAATAAATGGCTCGAGCCCCACGGACTGCTTCCTCGAATCATTTGTAAGATTTCTCACAATCATAGAAACGTGTCCAGGAGGAACGTATCTAGGAATGAGATTTCTTGGGATTTGTGTGTCTTCCTGCCAATGTTAGTAAAGGTATTGCATGCAAGTCTCGAATGGAAGAAAAGATACCTGAAGCCTTGTCGAAGCTGTGGTGATAGGGGGCTCCAGTTGTGTAGATCTGGGCCCAAGTATTTGAGACTTCCTCGGGGAAGTTTCTCACAGCTGATTGGTATACAGGGAATGCAAGCTCCTCCATTGCTATGCTCCTGATACAATGCCAAATTCCTCTATATCCTTCGACCCTTCGTTACCTCTTGGTAGATCACTTGCTTGCATTGGTTTGGCTTTAATTGTTGTCAGTATCTCATATGTTGATTCTGCGGGTAGGGTTTTGCTTTGGTGGTATCTTCTGAAAGTTTCCAGCTTCCGAATTATTCCTCAGCTAAATCCCGTATGATTCCTCTAGCTAGGATTGTATGCATTTCCCATTGGAGCAGCATTCTGCAGTAACCTACTCCTACCTCTTTTGGAATGGTCAGTCATTCCCATAGCAATCCCTGCTAAAGTGTGGTACTTAGCAGGCTTCACAGATTTGATACACTTGCTGAACATTTCTTCCTAAGACATCGACTCTCTAAATCTGGAAAACTACTAGAATCTGCACATGACTTTAACATCATTAGTAGGTAATGCCTGTGGTTTAGGCCATTTTGAAAAGTGTTCCACGACTACTATGATGTAATTATGTTCAAAGGAAGAAAGAGAAAAGGATTCGAAATACCCCTGATATCAATGATTGCAACATTCTGTGTACGTCGCTGGGGTAGATGATCTCTGGAAGATGTGTTACCTGTTATTTGGCAAGCATCGCAGGACTGTATTAGAGATACAAAAGTCCTTGAATATGGTGGCTCAACAAGATTCTGCTTTCAACACTTTCCAGACAGTGTTGATAGCAGTTTAGTTGGTCTCCCATAGATTCCAGCAATGCTTCAGAATCATGTGGCCTTCGCCTTCCGAGTTACATCTTGATGCGTTTCCGACCGATGTGCTAAATAGGTGTTATTTTACACTATGTTGATTATGAATAATTAAGGACTGTGATTGACTAATTGTCACATTTAGTCTTTATGGTGTCACTTAATCAGCCAGAACCTAAGGTAGAGTACCTATCGTGTAGTTAGTCTGTTGGAAAGTATCTACGATTTTATTAAATAAATATCGTACTCCCAGGGAAGTGGCAACGGCTTAGTAGTAACTAGCCTTTCTTCCTAACTCTTATCTTATAATCCAGTTATGCAATCTTCATCAATAATTTTGTTGAGAGGGTGATTCATTCTCCACTAGGTTTAAGTCTAGCTAAACCTAAAAGTGTTTTAAAGATTAGATCCTGATTTTATGTTATACTGTTACTATACGTTGATTGACCTATATTCGAGTGTTTTAGACATGTCTTGGCCTGGATTGCAATTATGCGTTGTGTCTAAAGTGCTAAAACATTAAAAATCTGATCACCAAAGCTTAGAACTCAGAGAGTTATCTGTTGTCAGTATGTCTAGCGATAGGTCGAAGTATTATCTGGTAGCAGTTAAGATAAGAGTTCATTGTGTTGACTATCTGGTCTAGACTAGTACACACACTACACATCAGGAAGACCCTGTGACTAAGAAAAAAGTCCAACCTAGTTGTTGATTTATTTTCTGCCTGATCATAACAAACTACTAGAGACATGTGAGACCTTGTCATAGCAACCTAACCAATCAGACCTGTGTTAAGAATTGTCTGAAGAATTTTTGGAATAAAAACATGATTAGGAATTTAAGTGACTGTACTACGGTTTAAAATCACTAACTCCATGTAGACTTTGCTTGAGGACAAGCAAAAAGCTAAGTGTGGGGTTATCTGATACGCGAAAATCGTATCACATTTTTAGCATGTTTTTATATATGTTTTAATGTGAAATTGAGAGTAAATTGACATTAATTGTTTACTATTTACTTGATTTCACGGTTTTTATGATTTTGGAAGTGTCAGGTGAAAAGTAGACGAAAATAGCAAATTCTGGGGAAAAAACGCAATTTTTGGAAATGTTGACCCGGTCAAAGGTCCGGGACGGGCGTCCCGAACCCGGGACGGGCTTCCCGACCCGGTCAAACCGCCAGGATGGGCGTCCCGAACCTGGTCAACGAATCAGGACGGGCGTCCCGAACCGGGACGGGCGTCCCGAGCCGCCAGAAGCTGTCCCACATCGAATTTTTCAGAATTTTTCACTCCGGGAAGCTGCTATAAATACCCCAGGCCTCTAGCAGTTGAATTCATCCCTCTCCACTCGATCTGAGTCATTAAGTGGTTTCCAGTGTACAGTTTTCCAGTACACAACTCACTCAGAGACTCGGATCTCAGTTTTCTTTCTTATTAGTGTTTTGTTTTAGTTTCTGAGAAATAGTCTCAGATCTTAGGTTTCTATAGATAGGTTCGTTTCCGGTATTCATAGAATACCCGGGGTTTCGTTAGGAGACCCTAAGAGAGCTCTAGGCGTTCGAAGAGTCAGTCCACAGGGCTAGGCTTAAGCCCAGGATGTAAGGTAAAGTCTAGTTACTAGGCTGAGGAAGCGTCCTCCGAAGGTTCTGGCGAGCAGAGTCAGGGCGGGCAATACGACGCATACAGCAGTACGCTCTGTAGGCGAGACTAAGTAAAGGGTGATTTCTTTATGGCATCAGTCCCTATACCCCTCTCTTATATGTTTTATTGCTTTGTCCTAAACATCAATTATGAATA
>JAPHNG010000075.1:0-15000 GCA_027405835.1 Asclepias syriaca
AAAAATTCTATGCAAAAGATTCCTCACTCTTTTTCGAAAATCATGACTACCCTAATTTTATCCCAATCCAGCAAGAATTTCAGAAAAACAAAAACTGAGTTTGTACAATTTAATTAGTGAAAAATAAACTGTATTTGCAAAACTTTTGTTTTTCATAGAAATTTGAAAATAAAATGTCTGAAGAAAATTGTTGAATATAAATGACCCTTTTAAAATGTTTGAAAAATAGGGGTCAATTATTCAGGTTTAGTTCAAACAATTTATTTGCTGAGAATAAAAGTAAAAGAATCTTCCCTTTTTCAACGACCTTTATCTCTGATCTCCTGTAGCTCTGTTCGAATGCTTCGCATTTCTATGCGTATGGTTCTCATCTCATCCCGTTGCCTGCCCTGCTCACTGCGTAAGTCAGCCATCTCCCGGAGTAGTTGTGCACCTTGGTTCTCCTGAAGACTGACCGTGGCTCTGAGTCGGTCCATGTTAGTTGTGATATTCAGACTGAGTTGGTCTAAATGACACAATCTACTTGCAATTCCTTGGTCCATCTCATAGACACTTTGAGCCAACCTATCTATCTGCACGGACAACATTGAATGATAACCGTTAGTACTCCCCCCGGATGAAGGGGTGTGCTCGTTAGGTGTTGGGGTGTATACAGGAGATGTTGGTGAATTTTGGGTTTGGTCAGTGGGTGGTGGATTTATAGAAACTCTCTAGGCAGGAGTGTGAATTGGAGATCTCTGGGGTTCTTCTCTAGGAGGGAAGGTATCCTCAGAAGGATCTTCTTCCGTGGGACTAGGCTCACTGGTGTTCAGGAATCTTCTCACTATGTCACTGGCATCTAGGCTTGAGTTTACTTCTATCGGTTGTGAAGGAAGAGTCCCTCGTGGTATTTCTGGTGCAGGCCTAGATGGTCCTTCTGGCTTTGTCTTCTTTGGTCCTGGAGTGTCAGGGATTTCTGTTTTCTTTGCCTGGTTAGTAGCTGCTCTTGTTCTCTTCATCTCTGAGTGCAAAGTCTGGTTAGAAATAACAAATAACAAGAATAGGAGGAAACGTAAAATAGAAAAGCAAGAAAAATATTTTTAGGGATTTTAAATTTTATTTAGAAAGCAGGTAAATTTCCTCAATATGGTTTTAGAATAATTTTCTAAAATTTGATTACCCTAAGTGTCTTAATTTCAGATATTATCTAAAATTAGTTAGTTATGATAATCCTATATTTAGGAAAGTGATTGTCTAACTAGCATAAGATAAGTGTAAATAAAAAGTCTAGGTTACTACCGTTACCTATCATAAGTCTCTAGAATTGTGGCCAATAATCCTAAATTCATTATGATATTTCCCCGACAATGGCGCCAAAAATCTGATGGGTTTCCAGCCGATATGCTAAATATGTGTTATTTTACCCTATGTTGATTATGAATAATTAAGGACTGTGACTGACTAATTGTCACATTTAGTCTCTATGGTGTCACTTAATCAGCCAGAACCTAAGGCAGAGTACTTATCGTGCAGCTAGTCTGTTGGAAAGTATCTACGATTTTATTAAATAAATATCGTACTCCCAGGGAAGTGGTAACGGCTTAGTCGTAGCTAGCCTTTATTCCTAACTCTTATCTTATAATCCAGTTATGCAATCTTCATCAATAACTTTGATGAGAGGGTGATTCATTCTCCACTAGGTTTAAGTCTAACCAAACCTGAAAGTGTTTTATAGATGAGATCCTGATTTTATGTTATACTGTTACTATACATTGATTGACCTATATTCGAGTATTTTAGACATGTCTTGGCCTGGATTGCAACTATGTTCTGAGTCTAAAGGTGTACCACATCTGAGTCTCTACGCTACCGCCCCATCGTTAAGGGTAACGGCCTTACTCACGGCTCGGACAAAAGTCAGCAATGAACGCCCTATGTCACTTCGGGGATCATACTGCTCGTCTCATAACCGCCGGCATAACACTCTACTCAGCCTACCTCGACTACTTTCAACCAACACGGTGTTCCGCAGATTATTTTATCTAGTATGGCAGACACCAATACTAATTGATGCCTGTTAAACTAAATAGGTTATGAATAGACCGTGGTTAGGAATTGTCTATAACCCTAATTTCAGTTTAAAAGAACGACATTAGACATGCAGACATAATGAATATTTAAGCAGGTGGCCATTTCTAGAAAAACATAATAACTTCAACATATATAACAAATATTCATAATAATCATAATCTGGTATTCAGAACTGTTATTTGGACAAACAAAATAACAACATATAAGAGAGGGACATGGGGACCGATGCCATAAAGAAATCACCATTTACGAAGTCTCGCCGATGGAGCGTACTGTTGTATATGTCGTATTGCTTGACCCGACTCTGCTCGACAGAACCTTCGGAGGACGCTTCCTCAGCCTAGTAGCTGGACTTTACCTTACGTCCTGGGCTTAAGCCCAGCCTTGTGGACTGACTCTTCGAACGCCTAGAGCCCTCTTAGGATCTCCTAACGAAATCCCGGGTATTCTATGAATACCAGAAACGAACCTATCTATAGAAGCCTAAAATCTGAGACTATTTCTCAGAAACTAAAACAAAACACTAACAAGAAAGAAAACTGAGATCCGAGTCTCTGAGTGAGTTATGTACTAGAGAAGTGTACACTGGAAACCACTTAATGACTCAGATCGAGTGGAGAGGAATGATTTCAACTGCTGGAGGCCTGGGGTATTTATAGCAGCTTCCCGAGGTGATTTTTCACCAAAACTTCGATGTGGGACTTGATCTGGGGGTTCGGGACGCCCGTCCCGGATTGGGATGCCCGTCCTGGTCTATTGACCAAGTCGGGACGCCCGTCCCGAGTCCTAGACGCCCGTCCCGGTGCTTTGACTGGTCGGGACGCCCGTCCCGGATTTGGGACTGATACGCGAAAATCGTATCACCTTTTTAGCATGTTTTTATGTATGAATTTAGGTGAAATCGAGGGTAATTTGATCTTGATTGTTCATTATTCACTTAATTTCACAGTTTTTATGATTTTGGAAGTGTCAGGTGAAAAGTAGACGAAAACAGCAAATTTTGGGGCAAAAACGCAATTTTTGGAAATGTTGACTCGGTCAAAAGTTCAGGACGGGTGTCCCGACCAAGTCAAGGCACCAGGACGGGCGTCCCGACCTGGTCAACAGATCGGGACAGGCGTCCCGAGCAGCCAGAAGCTGCCCCACATCAAAGTTTTCAGAGATTTTCACTCCGGGAAGCTGCTATAAATACCCCAGGCCTCCAGCAGTTGAATTCATTCCTCTCCACTCGATCTGAGTCATTAAGTGGTGTCCAGTGTACAATTCTCTAGTACACAACTCACTCAGAGACTCGGATCTCAGTTTTCTTTCTTGTTAGTGTTTTGTTTTAGTTTCTGAGAGATAGTCTCAGATCTTAGGTTTCTATAGATAGGTTCGTTTCTGGTATTCATAGAATACCCGGGATTTCGTTAGGAGATCCTAAGAGGGCTCTAAGCGTTCGAAGAGTCAGTCCACAGGCTAGGCTGCTGGGTATTAAGGTAAAGCCCAGTTACTAGGCTGAGGAAGCGTCCTCCGACGGTTCTGGCGAGCAGAGTCGGTCAAGTAATACGGCATATACATTTAGTACGCTCCATCGGCGAGACTTCGTGAAGGGTGAATTCTTTATGGCATCGGTCCCCCTGTCCCTCTCTTATATGTTGTTATTGTGTTTGCCCAAATAACTGTTTTGAATACCAGATTATGTTTTTAAATAATTTGTTATTTATTTGAAGTATTATGTTTTTCTAGAAATGGCCACCTGCTTAAATATCCATTATGTCTGCATGTCTATTGCCGTTCTTTTAAACTGAAATTAGGGTTATAGACAATTCCTAACCACGGTCTATTCATAACCTGTTTAGTTTAACAGGCATCAATTAGTATTGGTGTCCGCCATACTAGATAAAATAATCTGCGGAACACCCGTTGGTTGAAAGTAGTCTAGGTAGGCTGAGTAGTTTTATGCCGGCGGTTATGCGACGAGCATATGATCCCCAAGTGACATAGGGCGGTCATTGCTGACTTTAGTCCGAGCCGTGAGTAGGGCCGTTACCCTTAACGATGGGGCGGTAGCGTAGAAACTCAGATGTGGTAGCCTTTAGACACAGAGCATAATTGCAATCCAGGCCAAGACATGTCTAAAACACTCGAATATAGGTCAATCAACGTATAGTAACAGTATAACATAAAATCAGGATCTAATCTTTAAAACACTTTCAGGTTTAGCTATACTTAAACCTAGTGGAGAATGAATCATCCTCTCATCAAAATTATTGATGAAGATTGCATAACTGGATTATAAGATAAGAGTTAGGAAGAAAGGCTAGTTACTACTAAGCCGTTGCCACTTCCCTGGGAGTACGATATTTATTTAATAAAATCGTAGATACTTTCCAACAGACTAGCTACACGATAGGTACTCTGCCTTAGGTTCTGGCTGATTAAGTGACACCATAGAGACTAAATGTGACAATTAGTCAATCACAGTCCTTAATTATTCATAATCAACATAGGGTAAAATAACACCTATTTAGCACATCGGTCGGAAACGCATCAGATTTTTGGAGCCGTTGCCGGGGAAATATCATAATGAATTTAGGATTAAAGGCCACAATTCTAGAGACTTATGATAGGTAACGGTAGTAACCTAGACCTTAGACCTACACTTATCATATACTAGTTAGACAATCAATTTCCGAAATATAGGGTTATCATAACTAATTGATTTTAGATATTATCTGGAATTAAGACACTTAGGATAACCCAATTTTAGAAAATTATTCTAAAACCATATTAAGGAAATTTACCTGCTTTCAACATAAAACGAAAAAAAATGTTAAAAATTTAAAATCCCAAAAAGAATGTATCTTTCTTGCTCAACGGTGAGTCGTTCCTTTTCCCTATCTCTTGTTTTTTTTAGTTGTTTTCTTAGTTGCTCTTTTTCGTGTTTTTCTTCTATTATTTAATTTCGAATAAAAATGGAAATGAGGATAAAATATGTTTTCTTCTGAGTTGTAAAATTTTGGCTTAGATTTTTATCGGGAAGAAACTCTATTTTAGAATTTTCTTAGAGTCATGCCGGCCTTATTAGGATGAGTTATGAAATAGTTTTTCCTTAATAGCCAAACATTTGAATGTTCTATTGAAAAAAGGATGTTCCTTTTGTTTTGCTGATGATTGCATGAGAACTTTTAAACCGAAAGGAATTACTGCACCCATTATGGCATCACCTGATTGAAATCTACTTTTTGAATTAATATGTGATGTAATGATGTAGTACGAATTGTTTGATGATAAGAAAGTTCATGCATGATAAATTCTGATCTTATTTAGTCTTGTCTAAAAACAATAGGTTACACTGATCACTCTGAGATATCTGTGTTCAATAAAACTAATGATGAACCAAGATTAATTAGTTAAGTTCTATTGAATTTGATATAGAAAGAAGGGATAAGAAAAAAGGTTGAAAATCTAGAAAGCAAACCATATGTCTAGATTAGAAAACCCTGAGTTAGAGGCTAGTGTAATACTGATAAATTTTTGGATGAAAACTTATTTGCATTGTTTACTATGTATAATAATTCTCATCTGTGGTTTATTTCAAATTATCTAGTCACTGACTAAGTTCCAAGTGATATGACTTATCAGCAAAAGAAGAAATTCTTTGCTGATTTGAAATATTACTACTGGGCAGTTTCTCTTCTATTTCAAATTTTTGCAGATCAGTTGATCAGAAGATGTGTCTCAGAAGACGAAGGCCACAAGAGTTTGGAGCATTGCCCTAAAGAATCTACGGGAGACCAATTGACTACTATCAACACTGTCTGGAAAGTGTTGAAAGCAGGATCTTGTTGACCCACCATATTCAAGGATTTTGTATCTCTGATACAGTCCTGCGATGCTTGCCAAAAAAAATAGGTAACACATCCTTCAGAGATCATCTACCCCAACAAGGTACACAAAGTTTTACAATCTTTTTGATATCTGGGGGTATTCATTAAATCCTTTCTTTTTCTTTCCTTTGAAAATAATTACATCATAGTAGTCGTGGAACACTTTTCGAAAATAGCCTGAACCACAAGCATTACCTACTAATGATGTTAAAGTCATGTGCAGATTCTAGTTGTTTTCCAGATTCAGAGTGCCGATGTCTTAGGAAGAAATGTTCAGCCTGTGTATCAAATCTGTGAAGTCTGCTAAGTACCACACTTTAGCAGGGATTGCTATGGGAATGACTGACCATTCCAAAAGAGGTAGGAGTAGGTTACTGCAGAATGCTGCTCCAATGGGAAATGCATACAATTCCAACTAGAGGAATCATACGGGATTTAGTTGAGGAGTAATTCGGAAGCTGGAAACTTTCAGAAGACACTACCACAGTAAAACCCCTACCCGTAGAATCAACAGATGAGATACTGACAACAATTAAAGCCAGACCAGTGCAAGCAAGTGATCTACCAAGAGGTAACGAACGATCGACAGATATAGAGGAATTTGGCATTGTGTCGGGAGCATAGCAATGGAGGAGCTTGCATTCCCTGCATACCAATCAGCTGTGAGAAACTTCCCCGAGGAAGTCTCAAATACTTGGGCCCAGATCTACACAATTGGAGCCCCAACCACCACAGCTTTGCCAAAACTTCAGGTATCTTTTCTTCCATTTGAGACTTGCATGCCATACCTTCACTAACATTGGCAGGTAGGCACACCAATCCAAAGAAGTCTCATTCCTAGACATGTTCCTTCTGGACACGTTGCTACGATTGTGAGAAATCTTACAAATGATTCGAGGAAGCAGTCCGTGGGGCTCGAGCCATTCATCAAATGAATAGGCCACTACCTAGAGCTCGACGATGAAGGATCGAAGCTGACGTCATCCGTTCCAGTATCTAGAGCTTATAGAGTCAAGAATTCCTCAGCAATAGCACATGGCTAAGGTGAAGAGCCAATTGACAGATCAGAGAAAACCCTTCTGCTCGAGGCAAGAAGGGAGTTTTTCTAATCTCATCTTCCTTTACTTTTATTTTCTTCATTTTTTGTGTCTTGTTTTGTTGATTGTTTTATTTTCTCTCTTACCCTTAGTTAGTCAAATAAGTGTGGGGTAAGAGTTTTCTATTTTGTTTTCATTTCTTCTTGTTTGCAAATAAGTGTGGGGTAGTTTAGCTATGCATGAACACTGAGGACAGTGTCAGACTTAAGTGTGGGGTAGCAGTGCACGGTGCACTGTAGCAGTTTTACTTGTTTTCCCCGTATTTTCACACCCTTCCAAAAAAAATTTCAAAATATGTCCGTATTTCAGACTTCTAAATGCAGTATGCTTGGTTAAACAATTGCTTATGTCTATGATATGTAGGTAGAATGTTATGGTTAGTAGGAGATAATTGGTGACTATTTTTGAACTTATTGATTAGGAGTAGGGAATTCCTGATAATTGAGCACAACTTAGTCTGGATTAGAGACCTCAACCAATTACCTTTTCAAAACTTAACTAGATAAAATTAGACCAGTTGCAGGATGCATTGACAATTGGATTGACTAGATGAGACTCTGAGCCAAAAGTGAAAAAGAAAAAAAAAGTGAGCTAATTAAAATAGGGTAGTTTGCCAGCGGCCTTCGCTACTCGAGCACCACTCCTTCGGGGAACTTAAAGCCTGATGCCCTAAGGTCGTGTAGATCTGGGAGTCATCGGACTGGGACTCGCTAAATGGGTAGTTGAAGTTGACGTGTTCTAAGCAGACTCAAAATTCCCTAGAAAATCTATAAACGAAAGGAATCAATAAATGCTAAATGATAGAATCTGATCACCAAAGCTCAGAACTCAGAAAGTTATCTATTGTCAATATGTCTAGCGATAGGTCGAAGTATTATCTGGTAATAGTTAAGACAAGATTTTATTGTGTTGACTATCTGGTCTGGACTAGTACACACACTACACAACAGGAAGACCTTATGACTAAGAGAAGAGTTCAACCTAGTTGTTAAGTTACTTTCTGCTCAACCCTAACAAACTACTAAAAACATCTGAGACCTTGTCATAGCAACCTAACCAGTCAGACCTGTGTTAAGACTTGTCTGAAGAATTTTTTGAATAAAAACATGACTAGGAATTTAAGTAACTTCAGGTAGACTTTGCTTGAGGACAAGCAAAAAGCTAAGTGTGGGGTTATCTGATACGCGAAAATCGTATCACCTTTTTAGCATGTTTTTATGTATGAATTTGGGTGAAATCGAGGGTAATTTGATCTTGATTGTTCATTATTCACTTAATTTCACAGGTTTTATGATTTTGGAAGTGTCAGGTGAAAAGTAGACGAAAACAACAAATTTTGGGGCAAAAACGCAATTTTTGAAAATGTTGACTCGGTCAAAGGTTCAGGACGGGCGTCCCGAACCTGGGACGGGCGTCCCGACTAAGTCAAGGCACCAGGACGGGCGTCCAGGACCCGGGACGGGCGTCCCGAGCCGCCAGAAGCTGTCCCACATCAAATTTTTCAGAGATTTTCACTCCGGGAAGCTGCTATAAATACCCCAGGCCTCCAGCAGTTGAATTCATTCCTCTCCACTCGATTTGAGTCATTAAGTGGTGTCCAGTGTACAATTCTCTAGTACACAACTCACTCAGAGACTCGGATCTCAGTTTTCTTTCTTGTTAGTGTTTTGTTTTAGTTTCTGAGAGATAGTCTAAGATCTTAGGTTTCTATAGATAGGTTCGTTTCTGGTATTCATAGAATACCCGGGATTTCGTTAGGAGATCCTAAGAGGGCTCTAGGCGTTCGAAGAGTCAGTCCACAGGGTTGGGCTTAAGCTGGGTATTAAGGTAAAGCCCAGTTACTAGGATGAGGAAGCGTCCTCCGACGGTTCTGGCGAGTAGAGTCGGGTCAAGCAATACGGCATATACAGTAGTACGCTCCATCGGCGAGACTTCGTGAAGGGTGAATTCTTTATGGCATCGGTCCCCCTGTCCCTCTCTTATATGTTGTTATTGTGTTTGTCCAAATAACTGTTTGAATACCAGATTATGTTTTTATAAATATTTGTTATTTATGTTGAAGTATTATGTTTTTCTAGAAATGGCCACCTGCTTAAATATCCATTATGTCTGCATGTCTATTGCCGTTCTTTTAAACTGAAATTAGGGTTATATACAATTCCTAACCACGGTCTATTCATAACCTGTTTAGTTTAACAGGCATCAATTAGTATTGGTGTCTGCCATACTAGATAAAATAATCTGCGGAACACCCCGTTGGTTGAAAGTAGTCTAGGTAGGCTGAGTAGAGTTTTATGACGGTGGTTATGCGACGAGCAGTATGATCCCCAAAGTGACATAGGGCGGTCATTGCTGACTTTAGTCCGAGCCATGAGTAGGGCCGTTACCCTTAACGATGGGGCGGTAGCGTAGAAACTCAGATGTGGTAGCCTTTAGACACAGAGCATAATTGCAATCCAGGCCAAGACATGTCTAAAACACTCGAATATAGGTCAATCAACGTATAGTAACAGTATAACATAAAATCAGGATCTAATCTTTAAAACACTTTCAGGTTTAGCTATACTTAAACCTAGTGGAGAATGAATCACCCTCTCATCAAAATTATTGATGAAGATTGCATAACTGGATTATAAGATAAGAGTTAGGAAGAAAGGCTAGTTACTACTAAGCCGTTGCCACTTCCCTGGGAGTACGATATTTATTTAATAAAATCGTAGATACTTTCCAACAGACTAGCTACACGATAGGTACTCTGCCTTAGGTTATGGCTGATTAAGTGACACCATAGAGACTAAATGTGACAATTAGTCAATCACAGTCCTTAATTATTCATAATCAACATAGGGTAAAATAACACCTATTTAGCACATTGGTCGGAAACGCATCAGGGATGCCCGTCCTGAGCCTTTGACCAAGTCAGCATTTCCAAAAATTGTGTTTTTGCCCCAAAATTTGCTGTTTTCGTCTACTTTTCACCTGACACTTCCAAAATCATAAAAACTGTGAAATTAAGTAAATAATAAACAATTAAGATCAATTTACCCTCAATTTCACCCTAAATCATATATAAAAACATGCTAAAAAGGTGATACGATTTTTGCGTATCAGATAACCTCACACTTAGCTTTTTGCTTGTCCTCAAGCAAAGTCTACCTGAAGTTAGTGATTCTAAATCATAGTGCAGTCACTTAAATTCCTAGTCATGTTTTTATTCCAAAAATTTATTCAGACAATTCTTAACACGGGTCTGACTGGTCAGGTTGCTATGACAAGGTCTCAAATGTCTCTAGCAGATTGTTATAGTCAAGCAGAAAACAACTCAACAACTAGGTTGAACTCCTTTCTTAGTCACAAGGTCTTCCTGATGTGTAGTGTGTGTACTAGTCTAGACCAGATAGTCAACACAATATACTATCATCTTAACTATCACCAAATAACAAAAGACAACTTTCTGAGTTCTGAGCCTTGGTGATCAGATTTTTAATGATTTAGCATTTATGGATTCTCTTTATAGATGTAGGGTATTTTGAGTCTGCTTAGAACACGCCAACTTCAACTACCCATGTAGCGAGTCCCACTCTGATGACTCCCAGATCTACACGACCTTAGGGCATCAGGCTTTAAGTTCCCCGAAGGAGTGGTGCTCGAGTAGCGAAGGCCGCTGGCAAACTACCCTTATTTAATTAACTTTCTTTAATTTCTTTTCACTTTTAGCTCAGAGTCTCATCTAGTCATTCTAATTGTCAAAACATCCACAACTGGTCTAATTTTATCTAGTTCAGTCTTGAAAACGTAATTGGCTGAGGTCTCTAATCCAAACAAAGTTGTGCTCAGTTATCAGGAATTCCCTATTCCTAATCAATTAGTTCAGCAATAGTCATCAATTATCTCCTACTAACCATAACATACTACCTACATATCATAGACATAAGCAATTGTTTAACCAGGCATACTGCATTTAGAAGTCTGAAAGACAGAAAATTTTGAAAATTTTTGGAAGGGTGTGAAAATATGGGGAAAACAAGCAAAAGCATGCAAAAAAAATTTTGCAAACTGCTACCGTGCACCGTGCACTACTACCCCACACTTAATTCTGACACTGTCCTCAGTGTTCATGCATATCTAATTACCCCCACACTTATTTGAAAACAAGAAATAAAACACAAAGAAAAGATTCTTACCCACACTATGGGTAAGAAAGACATAAAAAAAACCAAATAATGCAAACAATTCTGTATGTCATATAAATCAACTTTGTACATAGATTCATACGTCATACAGCCCAGACATGTTTATACACATAGAACAAGAAAAACAAAAGCAAAAGAAAGGAAAGGAGAGAAGGAGAGAGAGACTAAGAACCCGGGGAGAGCGTTGTCTCCAAGTGTTGGGAAATTTGGCACTCGCTTGCGAGAATTCTCGGGGAGAGAGTTGTCTCCCGAGCACGCACCGCGGTGCTTCGTTCATGCACGGGGGGCACAGCGTCGTGCTCGTCCGCATGCCAGGACCGCGGTGCATGCGTGCGGCACCCGTTTGTGCGCGCAGCAGGTGCGGGGCATGTAGCCCGCCGAGCCGATGTGTGCGGACGGTAGGCGCGGCGCGGGCTGCCGTGCCCGGGGCTGTGCGCGGATGCATGCCGCGGCGCTTGCTCTGTGCGCGGACCCATGTGCGGATGGGAGGCACTGCGGCGTCGTTGCGGGGCAGTACCGGAGGGTGACACAGTGCGGACATGCAGATCGACATTTACCCCGACCGAATTCGTGTTTGGCAAGTTACGTCCTCAAATAATCTTTCTGTATGCATCTTTGAACCGTTTCTAGAATGTTTGTGAACGAGTGTTCGCCGGTTTTCCTTTTTCGTTACACCCCTCTAAATTCGCAGAAATATCGCGTAAATTGGCTTAATTACTACTCCTTTTATCGGTTGGAATCACACGGGATGTTTAAATTTGAGGAGATTTGTAAGTGGGTTTCGGGACTTTCAACAACAACAATTTTATGACATAACTTGTCGAACATGAATTTTGCTTTTCGATATATAGACATGAAAATATAGACATGGAACGGTTTCTACGGCGCCAATCGCTTTTCGGTATATAGACATGAAAATATTTTTCCCGTCCTCTGGGAAAGAGAATGAAACAAAAGTACTTCTAGACTCTATTCTATTTTACATAATTTGGGCTCCAAACAACTCGTATCTAGTGGGGGAAAAGAACTGGCCACATTTTCCGGGACTGTCTCGGGGGGAAAAAATAAATAAATAAAATTCCGACCCTGAAAAATTCAAACGAAAAATTCTTCACGTTCTACGCATCGCGGGCGTTAATCGTGCAAATGTTTAGCCCTGGATAAATTCTGGGTAGTGAGATAAAAAATCGACAATATTTTCCCACCTGCTCGGAAAATGAGTGTCTGCTGCCCCTGGCAGCGCAAAAGTTGCCAGGACATCTATAAGGGGGCATAAGTCTTGGGAGCCTCCTTGCCCGACCGGGCGGGCTGATCGCGGCACCATTGTGCGGTGCCCCGGGTGCAGTCCGAAGTGACCCTCCCTCCGTCCCGAGTGCGCATCGCGGCCGTCCAACGACCCTACGAATGTGTGCCCCAATTGGTCACCGCGCCGCGCACCCGTGCACGGTCCCGTGCCCCTCCCAACTCCCCCCTACTCCCCCCCCCCCCAATGTCCCCCCTCCCCCCCCACCCAATCATTGATTCCCGCCGAGGGCGTCCTGTGTCACGAGCCTGCCTGGTAGCATAGCGCCACGGATGCGCCTCAGAATTTTCTTTGCTGGCCGCGGTGCTCTTTGTTCGCCGTCGTATAGGATTCGGATCGTCCCCGGATCCTCCCTTAATATTAGAAAAGGGAAGAAGAAGAAAGAAGAAAAAGAAAAATAATCCCAAAAACATCATCGGGATGCCCGGCTTTGCGGTCAGACGTCCTTCCGCTCCTCTTTGACTCCCTCCGTTCTTTTGTTCGAATTCTTGAACCCAAAAACATCATCGGGATGCTCGGCTTTGCTGTCGGACTGTCTAGGGGGGAAAAAATAAATAAATAAAATTCCGACCCTGAAAAATTCAAACAAAAAATTCTTCACGTTCTATGCATCGCTGGCGTTAATCGTGCAAATGTTTAGCCTTGGATGAATTCTGGGTAGTGAGATAAAAAATCGACTATTTTCCCACCTGTTCGGAAAATGAGTATCTGCTGCACCTGGCAGGGGAAAAGTTGCCAGGACATCTATGAAAGGACACAAGTGTTAGGCGAGCTGCTCACGGCACTATCGTGCGGCGCCCCGGGATGCACCTCGTCATTTTCTTTGTTGGCCGCGGCGCTCTTCGTTCGCCGTCATATAGGATTTGGATCGTCCTCCGAATCCTCCCCTAATAAATAGTCCCCTTTCTTTCCTTCTTTTGATTGCCCCGCATCCCAATCATTGATTTTCGCCGAGGGCGTCCTGTGCCACGAGCGTGCCTGGTGGCGTATCGGGGCGGTGCCTAGCCCGCCGCGCCACGCAGCATTGCACTGGCTGGCATGCTTCCGGCACGGGATGCGCCTCATCATTTTCTTTGCTGGCCACAGCGCTCTTCGTTCGCCATCATATGGAATTTGGATCGTCCCCCGAATCCCCTCCCTTAATACACGGTCCCTTTCTTTCCTTTTTTCGATTGCCCCGCACCCCAATCGTTGATTCCCGCCGAGGGCGTCCTGAGCTAGGAGCGTGCCTGGTGGCATAGCGGGGCGGTGCCTAGCGCGCCGCGCCGCACAGCGTTGCACCAGCTGGCATGCTTTCGGCACGGGATGCGCCTCGTCATTTTCTTTGCTAGCCGCGGCGCTCTTCGTTCGCCGTCATATGGGATTTGGATCGTCCCCCGAATCCCCTCCCCTAATAAACGGTCCCCTTTCTTTCCTTTTTTCTATTGCCCCGCACCCCAATCATTGATTCCCACCGAGGGCGTCCTGTGCCACGAGCGTGCCTGGTGGCGTAGCGGGGCGGTGCCTAGCGCGCCGCGCCGCGCAGCGTTGCACCAGCTGGCATGCTTCCAGCACGGGATGCACCTCGTCATTTTCTTTGCTGGCCGCCGCGCTTTTCGTTGCCGTCATATAGGATTTGGATCATCCCCCGAATCCTCCCTAATAAATTGGTCCCCTCGCTTCCGTTTGTTTTCTTCCGTGCACCCGGCGGGGGCGTCTTGTGCTTAGGCGCATGCGCGCCCGGCGACAGGCACACTCGGCACCGGTCCCTGGTTTGTCACGTGTTCGTTCGGCGCACAAGTTGGGCTATCAAGTTTCCCCAGTTGGGTTGTCGTTCCCGCGCGGATGGCTGCTCTCGTGGTGCAGCTTGACTGCCCGGCATGTGCCATACGTTACGGCGCATGAGTGGTGGCTTTGCGCGGTGGGGTGTGTCGGTTCCCTGCTCGGGGGCAGCGGCGCCGCACCCCCAGCGAGTCTCCAGCCTTGGCTCAAGTGCGGCACAGCCTTGGCCGAGACCCGGTTTCTTGTGTTGCGTACCTACTGCACGATGGCATTTGCTCTCGTCCCGGCGTCCCTCGTTCATTTCGTGCTCCCCGCTTCGGTCTAGGGCACGGGGCGAAACTCGTATCTCTTGGTCCGTTACCCAAGTCGCGTCCGGTTGTGGCGGTGAACGGTCAGTGATTAAGCTCTCAGATATGGAAATCATTGAGGGCAAGCAACATCTCATCCTCGCCCGAGCATGCGTTAGATAGACCATAACAACGGTGCACGACAGTCGCTCCCGCCTCGGTTCGGCCGTGCGGGCAGGACGTCGTCGAGGAATGCTACCTGGTTGATCCTGCCAGTAGTCATATGCTTGTCTCAATGATTAAGCCATGCATGTGTAAGTATGAACTAATTCAGACGGTGAAACTGCGAATAGCTCATGAAATCAGTTATAGTTTGTTTGATGGTATCTATTACTCGGATAACCGTAGTAATTCTAG
>JAPHNG010000075.1:20000-25000 GCA_027405835.1 Asclepias syriaca
TGAGGGCATCCTGTGCCACGAGCGTGCCTGGTGGAGTAGCGGGGTGGTGCCTAGCGCGCCACGCCGCGCAGTGTTGCACCGGCTGGCATGCTTCCGGCACGGGATGCGCCTCTTCGAATGGAGGCTTGATCCGTGAGTCGTAAGTGGAAAGAGTCAAACCGAGATTATGGGCACGATTTGTGGATCGTGTGTTGACTCTAAACCCTACCCATCCCTAGTGGGCTATAAATAGGGGCAGATGGGCAAGGGAGAAGGCAGTTGAGCGAGAGCACAACAAGAGCTAGCGAGAAGCGAGCGAGAGAGATAGATAGATCGACTAGGTTGTTCTATCTTGTAGGCCTGTGTGGCCGTGCAGCCTTGTGTAGGGTTGCTTATATATTGTAATTCCTTACTATTTGTTCAATATAGAAAGGTTGGGTGAGTTACCCGTAATTACTGTGTCTATCTCTATAATTACGATTTAATCCGCTGCGTGCGTGCGTATGTGTACCTGCGCATGCGCCCGTACCCGTGCAAGTCGGGTTGAGTGCTTGTGAACCGGTGGCCAGACCAGCAAGAGGCACTTCGTGACAAATTGGTATCAGAGCGCAGTTCGACCCTTGCGGAAATGTCTAGTTCGTCCGAAGATCTCCGGAGGACAATACCGATTCGCCTCGACAGCACGCCGAATCCGCATGCCTCTACTGCGGATCAGTTGACAAGGCTGGAGACCTTGTTTTCACATCATGTTCAGGCGATTGGTGTGTTAGAGCATGTGCAAAATGCTCGTCCTTTTGATAGATCAGATCCAAGGGCCGCCAGATGTGGTAGCGGATCTAAACCAACTCCAAGAGATTGTCGACCATATGAAGGCAAGCATCGACGCATTGAAGGCTAGTGTTGCGACACTGCAATCTAATACTGCGGGGACCAGTGTTAGACAACCATTGTTCATGGTGCCTGAGCCTAGAACATATTCGGGTGTTCGGGATGCGACGGTGATCAGGAGTTTCTTGTGGGATCTGGAGAAGTACTTTGCGACGGCTAGAGTCCCGGAGAGTGAACAAGTGGCGATTACATCGTTGTTCCTCGTTGACACTGCCAAGTTATGGTGACAGACAAGGGAAGCGGACCCCACAAAAGAGGTAGTCCGATCTTTCAGACCAATGAAGGATGAATTGATGGAGCAATTCTTGCCAAAGAATTCTGCGTGGATGGCTCTTGAGAGTTTGAAGAGACTAGAACAGACGGGTACTGTTCGAGAGTATGTGAATCAATTCTCTGCAATCCTTCTGAATATACCTAACATGTCTGAGGAGGACAAGTTGTTCAACTTTTTGTCAGGGTTGAAGAAGTGGGCTAGGATCGAGCTAATGAGACAAAACCCTAAAGATGTGAGGGAGGCCTATTCAATGGCAGAAAGATTGATGGATTTGCAATCTTCAGCTCCTCCTACCCCCGAGAGAAAGACTGTTCCTTCGAAGAACAAGGGTAAGTCTTGGAATGACAAACCAGAGAAGAGATATATTGCTGTTGGGAAAACTAAGGATTTCCGTGTCAAGTGCTTCAATTGTAAGGAGACTGGACACATGTCTTATCAATATCCTAAGCCAAGGAGGAATCAAAATTTGGCTGTTGTCCAAATTGAGGATGAGACCGAAAGGGATCCACCTGCTCGTGTGAATCCTATTCAGTTGTGCAATGCCATTCAGGTGTCTGAGCGACCACAACCAGTACGTGGGTTGATGTACGTGTCAGTGGTTGTGAATGGTGTGAAGCTGTGGGCAATGATAGACTCTGGTGCAACAAACAACTTTGTGGCTGATCGAGAAGCCACGCTCTTGCAATTGGCACTGTAAGAGAGTTCCCATACTATTAAGACTATCAATGCCGTGCAACAACGGGTGAAAGGCAGTGCCATGGTGTCATTGAAGATGGGAGCGTGGGAAGGCCAGTGCAAGGTGACGGCCGTTCCGTTGGATGATTTCGATCTCATTCTAGGGATTGAATTCTTGGCTATGGCCAAGGTGGCGGTGATGCCACATTTGCGTGGATTGATTATGGATGAGGGGATACCAAACTTTGTACAGTGTACGTACAAAGACTTGGATAAAAAGGATATAAAAGGGATGTTGTCGGCGATGCAGTTGAAGGATGGGTTGAGACGGGGTGAACCAACCTTTGTTGTTGTCCTGTTGGAAGAGACAGATGGGGATCACTCAGAGTTGCCTGAATCCGTGTCCAAGGTGTTGGACAAGTTTGCTGATTTGATGCCCGACGAGTTGCCCAAGATGTTTCCCCTGAGGCGTGCCATTGATCACCAGATTGAGTTGGTACCTGGAGCAGTACCACCTGCGCAAGCACCATATTGGATGGGACCAGCAGAGTTGTTGGAATTGAGGAAACAGCTGGGGGAATTGCTGGACGCGCAATTTATCAGACCCTCAAAGGCCCCTTATGGTGCTCCTGCCTTGTTCCAGAGGAAGGCAGATGGCTCGATGTGATTCTGTGTGGATTACCGAGCCTTGAACAAGTTGATAGTGAAGAACAAGTATCATATCCCAAATCAGTTGGATTTGTTCGATAGGCTAGCGAAAGGAAGGTACTTCACTAAGATCGATCTACGGTCAGGATATTGGCAAGTGCGGATTGCCAATGGTGATGAAGCCAAGACCACGGTTGTGACAAGGTATGGCTCATTCGAGTTTTTAGTGATGTCGTTTGGCTTAACTAATGCCCCTGCGACATTTTGCAAATTGATGAATGATGTTCTGTATGAGTTTTTGGATAAATTCGTAGTTGTCTATTTAGATGATATTGTTATCTATAGTGAGTGCTTAGAGGAGCATGTTAGACATCTAAGACTTGTGTTTGCAAAATTGAGGGAGTATGTACTCTATGTCAAGAGGGAGAAGTGCGAATTTTGTAAGGAGGAAATTAAGTTCCTCGGGCACATAATTAGCCATGGGTCTGTGAGAATGGATCCTTGAAAGATAGAGGCTATTGAAAGTTGGTATGCCCCGTTGACAGTGGCAGAATTGAGATCTTTCTTGGGATTGGCCAATTATTACGAAGATTCATTGGTGGGTATGCAAGTGTGGCAAGCCCTTGACCGACCTCTTGAAGAAGGGAGTAGATTGGAAGTGGAGCAAGGAGTGTGTGGAGGCATTCCAGAAGCTCAAGAGTGCTATTGTGACACCCCCTGTGCTACAGTTGCCTAATTTTGATGTGCCCTTCGAGGTGCACACGGACGCGTCTGATCGTGGGATCGGTGGTGTGCTGATGCAAGGACAACACCTAGTAGCATTTGAGAGCCGCAAGATGAAGGATTGTGAGCAGCGTTATTCTGCCCATGAGAAGGAGATGACGGTTGTGATCCATTGCCTTACGATTTGGAGGCACTACTTGTTGGGCTCGTCTTTCACAGTGGTGACAGACAATGTGGCGAACATATATTTTAAGACGCAGAAGAAGTTGTCCGCTAAGCAAGCTCGTTGGCAAGAATTCTTGGCAGAATTTGATTTCGAGTGGGTGCATAGAGTGGGCAAGGCAAACGTAGTGGCAGATGCATTGAGTCGACGAACTGAGTGCATGACATTGTCGGCAGTTTCGATTGTGGAATCGGACTTTGTAGCGAAAATACGTGAGTATGCACCTAAAGACCATGTCTATCAACAATTAATATCTTTAGTGCAGGATGGCACAGTGAGAAGATATTGGCTCGATGATGGCTTGTTGTATGCCAAAGGTGGGTGAGCCTATGTCCCAAGTGGAGAGTTGAGACGGATGTTGCTTAAGGAAGCACATGACTCGTTGTGGACTGGTCATCCCGGCATCGAAAGAACTCGTTCTTTGTTAGCAAGAAGATTCTTTTGGCCAAAGATGGAGGATGACATCGAAGCATACGTCCGAACATGTTTGGTGTGCCAACAAGATAAGGTGGAAAGGCAAAGGGAACCTGGTTTGCTACAACCTCTTCCCATTCCTGAGGGACCGTGGCAGAGTATTTCAATGGATTTCATCTCTGGATGCCCAAGGTGAACCTGAGTTCTATTTTGTAATAGTGGATAGATTTCGAAATACGTATTTGTCCCAGCGCCATCATCTTGTCCAGCCGATGTGGCGGCTGAATTGTTTTTCAAACATGTTGTAAAATACTTTGGTATTCCAAAGGACATAGTGAGTGATAGGGATGCCAGATTTACTGGTAGATTTTGGGTGGCGCTGTTTGGATTATTGGGATCTGAGTTGAAGTTTTCGACTGCCAATCATCCTCAGACTGATGGTCAGACAGAGAGGATCAATGCCTTGTTGGAGGAGTACCTGAGGCATTATGTGACAGCAGTCAGAAGAATTGGGTAATCTTCTTGACTCAGCTCAGTTTTTTACAATCTTCATCGATCTTCTGCAACGAAGATGAGTCCATTTGAGTTGTAAATGGACAGCAGCCAACGACTCCCAGGATTTGGCAATGGTGTGCCAAGTGTTGGACGTGTCCAGCAGCCCAGAGATTTGCCAAGGCAAAGCAAGAGATGATTGCCGAAGCAAGAGAGTTTGGAGATGGCTCAAAGAAGGATGAAGAAGTATGCTGATAAGCATCGACGTGACGTGCAATTTGAGGTGGTGACTTGGTGTTGCTGAAACTGACCCCTCAAATTTGGAAGAAGATCAGCCGGAAAGCTGTTCATCGTGGATTGATACCTCAGTATGATGGACCATTCGAGGTAATCAAAAGGGTAGGCAATGTTGCATATCGACTTAAGCTACCTGATTTAAGATTCATCCTACTTTCATGTGAGTTACTTGAAGAAGTACAACAAGGATGAATTCGAAAGAGAAAGGCAGAAGTCTAGGAGGGCTCCACCTGTGATTCGAAACAGTTTGACAAGCTGGTTGAGAAGATTTTGGACCATCGAACTATGGGCCAAAGTAAGAAGAATCGTAGGACGACTTCCTTGTGCAATGGAAGGGGGAGGCCAGATTGATGCCACGTGGGAAAGAGATGTGACCCTCTGGCAGTT
>JAPHNG010000076.1:2500-10000 GCA_027405835.1 Asclepias syriaca
CAAATTCATACATAAAAACATGCTAAAAAAGTGATACGATTTTCGCGTATCAGATAACCCCACACTTAGCTTTTTGCTTGTCCTCAAGCAAAGTCTACCTGAAGTTACTTAAATTCCTAGTCATGTTTTTATTCCAAAAATTCTTCAGACAAGTCTTAATACAGGTCTGTCTGGTTAGGTTGCTATGACAAGGTCTCAAATGTCTCTAGTAGCTTGTTATGATCGGGCAGAAAACAAATCAACAACTAGTTTGGACCTTTTTCTTAGTCACAGGATCTTCCTGATGTGTAGTGTGTGTACTAGTCCAGACCAGATAGTCAACACAATGTACTCTTGTCTTAACTACTACCAGATAACATTTCGACCTATCGCTAGACATATTAACAACAGACAACTTTTTGAGTTCTGAGCTTTGGTGATCAGATTCTTAATGTTTTAGCATTTAGTTATTTTCTTTATAGATTCAGGGTATTTTGAGTCTGCTTAGAACACGTCAACTTCAACTGCCCATGTAGCGAGTCCCACTCCGATGACTCCCAGATCTACACGACCTTAGGGCATCAGGCTTTAAATTCCCCGAAGGAGTGGTGCTCGAGTAGTGAAGGCCGTTGGCAAACTACCCTTATTTGATTAACTTCTTTTAATTTCTTTTCACTTCTAGCTCAGAGTCTCATCTAGTCATCCTAACTGCCAATATCTCCACAACTGGTCTAATTTTATCTAGTTAAGTCTCGAACAGGTAATTGGTTGAGGTCTCTAATCCAGACAAAGTTGTGCTCAGTTATTAGGAATTCCCTATTCCTAATCAATTAGTCCAAGATAGCTATCAATTATCTCCTACTAACCATAACATACTACCTACATATCATAGACATAAGCAATTGTTTAACCAAGCATACTGCATTTAGACGTCTGAAAGACGGAAAAATTTTGAAATTTTTTTGGAAGGGTGTGAAAGTACGTGAAAATAAGCAAAATCATGCGAAAAATTTTGCAAACTGCTACAGTGCACCGTGCACTGCTACCCCACACTTAAGTCTGGCATTGTCCTCAGTGTTCATGCATATCTAATTACCTCACACTTATTTGAAAATAAGAAATAAAACAGAAAAGATTCTTACCCCACACTTATTTGAAAATAAGAAGTAAAACAGAAAAATAAAGGATTCTGTATGGGTAAGTAAGACATAAAATAAAATAATGCAAACAATTCTGTATGTCATATAAATCAAATTTGTACATAGATTCATACGTCATACAGCCCAGACATGTTTATACACATAGAACAAGAAAAACAAAAACAAAAGAAAAAGAAAGAAAAGGAAAGAAGGAGAGAGAGACTAAGAACCCGGCGGATCGTTGTCCAGTGGACCTAAGTCTGCTAAGTCAAACTCAAAGTTTTCCACTACTCGGGAAGTCTGCTGATGTATCTCCTCAATCCTGCTGGTGTTCATGGCAATCCTATCATCTATCATCGCCAACCGTCGGTCAATCCTGTCCTCCATCATCGTCAGCCGTCTGTCAATCCTGTCCATATCTCGACTGTATCGGGCCGATAGTTCTACCAATCCGTGCGACATGTGTCGTTCGAAGGCAGTACGTGGCACGAACGTCTCGGATGGAGGGATATGCGCTGGAAATGCTTCCGATGCCGATGCCTGTCCTGTCTGCTCCGTGTGGATGGTGTCGCGGCCATTCGCATCACGTACAACCATTCCCATGTTCCGTAGAATGGTAACGTCTGTGGGATTGGTGGTTGGAGCGACCAGAGTAAGCTCCGAGCCCTCTATATCCAACTCCAGGTAGCGGGCTAGCTTGGTGATGTATGGTCCGAGTCCCAGACACTATTTCCTAGTGTCTGTAGCGAATCCTCGCATGACGACCGCTATGAGTCTAGCCATCTCTACTGTAGATCCCATGTGCATGTTGGCTAGAAGGAACGTCTCCATTCGGGTGACAGTTCCGGGCGCTGTCAGTCGTCTTGACAATGTGTGTGCAATGATAGCATGCAAGTAACGAAGAGTAGGATAAATACCTGTGGCTTTTGCAAAGCCATGCTGGTATGGGACACCCGTCATGCAGATCTGAGCCCAAGCAGTGGAGACGTCTGCAGACGTGAAGTCTCGAACTGCTGTGGTGTATGCGGGCGTATCCAGCTCATCTCTCTGCCAGATGCCTAGGGCGATGCCAAACTCAGCCATGCTCATCGATCGATCTATTCCGCCTAAACGGAATGTGACCTGCTCCTGGTGGCAGGTAAAAGACGCATAGAACTCACATACCAGCTCCAGGTATGTGGGCTCGGTGACGATGAATACTCGACTGTAGGGTGGCACGTCGAGTATGCGTCTAACTTCCAGCTCTACTCCCAGTGTCTGTACTGCTGCCCAATCCAGCGTTCTGCCAGTCAGTATCGTACGCCCGATGTACCCAGTGCATCTCTCTTGGTATGCTGTGCTGGAGGGAAACAGCATAAAAGGATGTGCCACTGAGGTAACTGTCATGGTAGATGTGGTCCGAGCACGTTTAGGAGCCATTTAAAACGTATGAGAGAGTGTAGGTGGGAAAGAAAGCTTTAAACTCAAATTCTGGAGGTGAATTTGAATTCAGAAGGATGAAATTAGGTCAGGGACGGATTTTGAATTTTTGGCGGGAAAATCAAATTTTGGAGGGAAATTCGAATTTTTAAACTTTGAGGAGTTTGCCAAAAATTTGTAGAGAGAGGCTAGAGAGAAATGTTTTTAGAGAGATGAATTTTTGGTTGTAGATTTGAGAGAAAATGAAAAACAATTGAATTTTTATAGAAGGGGCGGTTTTCGGGACGCCCGTCCCGGAGGAAGGACTCCCGTCCCTCTGGACGCCCGTCCCGGGTTGCATTGGGACGCGTGCCAATTCCGGGAAATTTTTTTTTTTTTCTTCGTAATTCCCTGAAAATCTCAAGATACCAAAAATAATCATAATTCTTAACAAGGCTTCATGTTTATCCAATGAAATTCAGAAGTTGTTAAAAACTCTATGCAAAAAATTCCTCAGTTTTTTTTCGAAAATTGTGACTACCCTAATTTTATCGTAACTTAAATTCAACAAGAATTTTAGAAAAACAAAACCGAGTTTGTGCAATGTAATTAGTGGAAAATAAACTGTATTTTCAAAACTCTTGTTTTTCATAGAAATTCGAAATAAAATGTCTGAAGAAAATTGTTGAATATAAAGGACCCTTTAAAAATGTTTGAATAAAAAGAAAAATAAGGGTCAATTATTCAAGTTTCAGTTCAAACGAATTATTTGTTGAAAGTAAAAGAATCTTCCCTTTTTTAACGAATCCTATCTCTGATCTCCTGTAGTTCTGTTCGAATGCTTCGCATTTCTATGCGTATGGTTCTCATCTCATCCCTCTGCCTGTTCTGCTCACTGCGTAAATCAGCCATCTCTCGGAGTAGTTGTGCACCTTGGTTCTCCTGAAGATTGACCGTGGCTCTGAGTCGGTCTACGTTAGTTGTGATATTCAGACTGAGTTGGTCTAAATGACACAGTCTGCTGGCAATCCCTTGGTCCATCTCATAGACCCTTTGAGTTAGCGTGTCTATCTGCACGGACAACATTGAATAATAACCGTTAGTACTCCCCGCAGATGAAGGGGTGCGCTCGTTAGGTGTTAGGGTGTATGCAGGAGAGGTTGGTGAATTGTGGGTTTGGTCAGTAGGGGGTGGATTTAGAGGAACTCTCTGGGCAGGAGGGTGAATTGGAGATCTCTGGGGTACTTCTCTAGGAGGGAAGGTATCCTCAGAAGGATCTTCTTCCGTGGGACTATGCTCACGGGTGTTCAGGAATCGTCTCACTAGTTCACTGGCATCAGGGCTTGAGTTTACTTCCACTGGTTGTGAAGGAAGAGTCCCTCGTGGTACTTCTGGTGCAAGCCTAGAGGGGCCCTCTGGTTTTGTCTTCTTCGGTCTTGGAGTGTCAGGGTTTTCTGTCTTCTTTGCCTGATTAGTAGCTGCTCTTGTTCTCTTCATCTTTGAGTGCAAAGTCTGGTTAGAAATAACAAATAGCAAAAAGTAGGACAGTGAAACAAGAAAGCAAGAAAAATATTTTTATGGATTTTGATTTTTATTTAGAAAGCAGGTAAATTTCCTTAATATGGTTTTAGAATAATTTTCTAAAATTTAATTATCCTAAATGTCTTAATTCCAAATATTATCTAAAATTAATTAGTTATGATAATCCTATATTTAGGAAAGTGATTGTCTAACTAGTATAAGATAAGTGTAAGTCAAAAGTCTAGGTTACTACCGTTACCTATCATAAGTCTCTAGAATTGTGGCCAATAATCCTAAATTCATTATGATATTTCCCCGGTAACGGCGCCAAAAATCTGATGGTTTTCCGACCGATGTGCTAAATAGGTGTTATTTTACCCTATGTTGATTATGAATAATTAAGGAATGTGATTGACTAATTGTCACATTTAGTCTCTATGGTGTCACTTAATCAGCGAGAACCTAAGGCAGAGTACCTATCGTGTAGCTAGTCTGTTGGAAAGTATCTACGATTTTATTAAATAAATATCGTACTCCCAGGGAAGTGGCAACGACTTAGTAGTAACTAGCCTTTTATCCTAACTCCTATCTTATAATCCAGTTATGCAATCTTCATCAAATACTTTGATGAGAGGGTGATTCATTCTCCACTAGGTTTCAGTCTAATTAATCCTAGAAGTGTTTTATAGATGAGTCCTGATTCTATGTTATACTGTTCCTATATGTTGTTTGACCTATATTCGAGTATTTTAGATATATCTTAGCCTGGATTGCAACTATGTTCTGTGTCTAAAGGCGTACCACATCCGAGGTCTCTAATAAACTGCCCTACCTTAATGACGGCCCTACTCACGGTTCGGGACGAAGGCATCCATGAAAACCCTATGTCACTTTGGGGATCATACCGCTTGCCCTAGCCGCCGGCATAATCGGACTCAGCTCAGCCCCTACCTAGACTACTTTAACAGGCAGGGTGTTCAACATGTTATTTTATCTAGCATGGCATACACCAATACTAATTGATGCCTGTTAAACTAAACAGGTTATGATTAGACCGTGGTTAGGAATTGTCTATAACCCTAACTTTAGTTTAAAAGAGCACATTAAACATGCAGACATAGTGAATATTTAGCAGGTGGCTATTTCCGGAAAAACATAATAGCGTCAACATATAAAACAACTATTCATAAACATCGTAATCTCGTATTCATAATATGTATTTAGAACAAAACAATAACAACATATAAGAGAGGGACATGGGGACTGATGCCATAAAGAAATCACCCTTTACGTAGTCTCGCCGACGGAGTGTACTGCTGTATATGTCGTATTGCTCGCTCTGACTCTGCTCGCTAGAACCTTCGGAGGACGCTTCCTCAGCCTAGTAACTGGGCTTTACCTTAATACCCAGCTTAAGCCCATCCCTGTGGACTGACTCTTCGAACGCCTAGAGCCCTCTTAGGATCTCCTAACGAAATCCCGGGTATTCTATGAATACCAGAAATGAACCTATCTATAGAAACCTAAGATCTGAGACTATTTCTCAGAAACTAAAACAAAACACTAATAAGAAAGAAAACTGAGATCCGAGTCTCTGAGTGAGTTGTGTACTAGAGAATTGTACACTGGACACCACTAAATGACTCAGATCGAGTGGAGAGGAATGAATTCAACTGCTGGAGGCCTGGGGTATTTATAGCAGCTTCCCGGAGTGAAAATCTCTGAAAAACTCGATGTGGGACAGCTTCTGGCGGCTCGGGACGCCCATCCCGGATTGGGACGCCCGTCCAGGTGCCTTGACTTGGTCGGGACGCCCGTCCCGACCCTTTGACCGAGTCAACATTTTCAAAAATTGCGTTTTTACCCTAAAATTTGCTGTTTTCATCTACTTTTCACCTGACACTTCCAAAATCATAAAAACTATGAAATTAAGTGAATTACGAACAATCAAGATCAAATTACCCTCGATTTCACCCAAATTCATACATAAAAACATGCTAAAAAAGTGATACGATTTTCGCGTATCAGCAGGGGGCACAGCGCCGTGCTCGTCCGCGTGCCGGGACCGCAGTGCATGCGCGCGGCGCCCGTTTGTGCGCGCAGTAGGTGCGGGGCATGTAGCCCACCGAGCCGATGTGTGCGGACGGTAGGCGCGGCGCGGGCCACCATGCCCGGGGCTATGCACGGATGCGTGCCGCGGTGCTTGCTCTGTGCGCGGACCCATGTGCGGATGGGAGGCACTGCGGCGTCGTTGCTGGGCAGTACCGGAGGGCGACGCAGTGCGGACATGCACATCGACATTTACCCCGACCGAATTCGTGTTTGGCAAGTTACGTCCTCAAATAATCTTTCTGTATGCATCTTTGAACCGTTTCTGGAATGTTTGTGAACGAGTGTTCGTCGGTTTTCCTCTTTCGTTACACCCCTCTAAATTCGCAGAAATATCGCGTAAAGTGGCTTAATTACTACTCCTTTTATCGGTTGGAATCACACGGGATGTTAAAATTTGAGGAGATTTGTAAGTGGGTTTTGGGACTTTCAACAACAACAATTTTATGACATAACTTGCCGAACATGAATTTTGCTTTTCGGTATATAGACATGAAAATATAGACATGGAACGGTTTCTACGGCGCCAATTGCGTGCGGTGCCCCGGGTGCAGTCCGAAGAGACCCTCCCTTCGTCCCGGGTGCGCATCGCGGCCGTCCAATGACCCTACGAATGTGTGCCCCAACTGGTCTCCGCGCCGCGCACCCGTGCACGGTCCCACGCCCCTCCCAATGTCCCCCATACTCCCCCCCCGCCCCCCCTACTCCCCCCTACGCTCCCCCCTCCCCCCCTACACCATAATCATTGATTCCCACCGAGGGCGTCCTGTGTCACGAGCGTGCCTGGTGGCGTAGCGGAGGTGCCTAGCGCGCCGCCCGGCACAGCATTGCACCGGCTGGCATGCTTCCGGCACGGGATGCGCCTCGGCATTTTCTTTGCTGGCCGCGGTGCTCTTTGTTCGCCATCCCCAAAAAATTAATTCCGAGGTGCATCCCGTGCCGGAAGCATGCCAGTCGGTGCAACGCTGCGCTGCGCGCTAGGCACCGCCCCGCTACGCCACCAAGCACGCTCGAGGCACAGTACGCCCTCGGCGGGAATCAATGATTGGGGTTAGGGGGGGGGGACCGTGCCCGGGTGCACGGCGACCAATTGGGGCATTCATTCATAGGGTCGTCAGACGGCCGCTGTGAGCACTCAGGACGGAGGGAGGGGTCACCTCGGACTGCACCTGGGGCGCCGCACGACAGTGCCGTGAGCAGCTCGCCCAACACTTGTGCCCCCTCATAGATGTCCTGGCAACTTTTCCCCTGCCAGGTGTAGCAGATACTCATTTTTCGAGTAGGTGGGAAAATATTGTCGATTTTTTATCTCACTACCCAGAATTCATCCAGGGCTGAAAATTTGCAGGATTAA
>JAPHNG010000076.1:15000-17500 GCA_027405835.1 Asclepias syriaca
TAGAAGGAAGGCAGGCGTGGGCTGCGGAGTTGTAGAGTGGGCTGAGGCCCAAACCCAGACTATTGGAAACCCTAGATGATATATGAGTGGAAAGAGTCAAACCGAGAATGGAGACTTAATCCGTGACTCGTGAGTAGAAAGAGTCAAACCGAGAATGGAGGCTTGATCCGTGACTCGGGAGTAGAAAGAGTCAAACCGAGAATGGAGGCTTGATCCGTGACTCGGGAGTAGAAAGAGTCAAACCGAGATTGTGGGCACGATCTGTGGATTGTGTGTTGACTCTAAACCCTACCCATCCCTAGTGGCTATAAATAGGGGCAGATGGGCAAGGGAGAAGGTAGTTGAGCGAGAGTACAACAAGAGCTAGCGAGAGCAGCTGATAGCGAGCGAGAGAGATAGAGAGATAGACTAGGTTGTTCTATCTTGTAGGCCTGTGTGGTCGTGCAGCCTTGTGAACGGTTGCGTATACATTGTAATCCCTTACTATTTGATTAATATAGAAAGGTTGGGTGAGTTGCCCGTAAATATCGTGTCTATCTCTATACTTGTAATTTTTCTGTTGTGTGTGTGTGTGTGTACCTGTGCGTGCGCACGTACCCGTGCAAGTCGGGTTGAGTGCCGTGAACTGGTGGTCATGCCAGGAAGAGGCACTTCGTGACAAATTGGTATCAGAGTACAGTCCGACCCTTGCGGAAATGTCTAATTCGTCTGAAGATTTGCGGAGGACAGTACCGATATGCCTCGACAATACGCCGAATCCGCATGCCTCTACTGCGGATCGGTTGACAAGGCTGGAGACCTTGTTTTCGCATCATGTGCAGGCAATTGGTGTGTTAGAGCATGTGCCGAATGCTCGTCCCTTGAAAGATCAGATCCAAGGGCCGCCAGATGTGGTGGCGGATTTGCACCAACTCCAGGAGATTGTTGACAATATGAAGGCAAGCATCGATGCATTGAAGGCTAGTGTTGCGGCAGTGCAATCTAATACTGTTGGAGCCAGTGTTAGACAACCATTGTTTAGGGTGCCTGAGCCTAGAACATATTCGGGTGTTCGAGATGCGACAGTGATCAAGAGTTTCTTGTGGGATCTGGAAAAGTACTTTGCGACAGCTAGAGTCCCAGAGTGTGAACAAGTGGCGATTACATCGTTGTTCCTCATAGATACTGCCAAGTTATGGTGGCAGACAAGGGAAGCGGACCCTACGAAAGAAGTAGTCCGATCTTTCAGACATATGAAGGAGGAATTGATGGAGCAATTCTTGCCAAAGAATTCTGCGTGGATGGCTCATGAGAGCTTGAAGAGACTAGAACAGACAGGTACTGTTCGAGAGTACGTGAATCAATTCTCTGCAATCCTTCTGAATATACCTAACATGTCCGAGGAGGACAAGTTGTTCAACTTTTTGTCAGGGTTGAAGAAGTGGGCTAGGATCGAGCTAATGAGACAGAACTCTAAAGATGTGAGGGAGGCCTATTCAATGGCAGAAAGATTGACAGACTTGCAATCTTTAGCTCCTCCTACCCCCGAGAGAAAGACTGTTCCATCGAAGAACAAGGGTAAGTCTTGGAATGACAAACCCAAGAAGAGAGATGTTGCTGTTGGGAAAACTAAGGATTTCCGTGTCAAGTGCTTCAATTGTAAGGAGACTGGACACATGTCTTATCAATGTCCTAAGCCGAGGAGGAGTCAAAATTTGGCTGTTGTCCAAATTGGGGATGAGACCGAAAGGGATCCACCTGCTCGTGTGAATCCTATTCAGTTGTGCAATGCCATTCTGGTGTTTGAGCGACCACAACCAGTACGTGGGTTGATGTACGTGTCCGTGGTTGTGAATGATGTGAAGCTGTGGGCAATGATAGACTCTGGGGCAACAAACAACTTTGTGGCTGATCGAGAAGCCACGCGCTTGCAGTTGGCACTGCAAGAGAGTTCCCATACCATTAAGACTGTCAATACCGTGCAACAACGGGTGAAAGGCAGTGCCATGGTGTCATTGAGGATGGGAGCTTGGGAAGGTCAGTGCAAGGTGACGGTCATTCCATTGGACGACTTCGATCTCATTCTAGGGATTGAATTCTTGGCTATGGCCAAGGTGGAGGTGATGCCACATTTGCGTGGACTGATGATTATGGACGAGGGGACACCAAACTTTGTACAATGTACGTACAAGGACTTGGATCAAAAGGATGCAAAGGGGATGTTGTCGGCGATGCAGTTGAAGGATAGGTTGAGACGGGGTGAACCAACATTTTTGGCTATCTTGTTGGAAGAGACAGATGGGGATCACTCAGAGTTGCCTGAATCCGTGTCCAATGTGTTGGATGAGTTTGCTGATTTGATGCCCGACGAGTTGCCCAAGATGCTGCCCCCGAGGCTTGCCATTGATCACCAAATTGAGTTGGTACCTAGAGCAGTACCTCCTGCGCAAGCACCATATCGGATGGGACCAGCAGAGTTGTTGGAATTGAGGAAACAGCTGGGAGAATTGCTGGAAGCGCA